>JAMZAV010002414.1:0-99304 GCA_024449915.1 Sweltsa coloradensis | reverse complement strand
CTGGGACTCATCCTACTGGTTTCTCGCCCACGTAACGCAGTATTATCGTCTTCGGGCGTTTGTTTTGTTTTTTATTTGTTTGGGATCTATTCATAAACCTTATGTAATTAGTTTAGTAGACAAAATAAATAAATAAATGCGAATTTAAAGTCTGCCCACTCAGTCGCAGAACTGATTTTCAGGTGGGATGTTAATTTAAAGCGAGCCGACTCAACCCCGTTTTAACACTGCCACCATCGATAAGCGAACAATGGGAAATAAAATAGGAAATAGCTACAAACGATACATCCGTGGGCGTCGTCAACATCAACAAGGCTAATTAGGAACACCTTGAGTATGTATTATGTGCTTCGCTTTTAAAACAGCTCCATTCAAAGTCACCGCTATACGCGTTTCCAAGCAAAGGGGTATAGCTACCTGGTGGCGAATAATGCAACTGACCGATCGGTGATAGACAGAAGAGCGCGCAATGTGCTAACTTGAAGAACACATGTCATTCCGTGATTGTCACTTATAAATATGTACAATCACAGGTACATTGTCGTTGCTCTCCCAAAATGTTGTTAATTGATGATAATCAAAAACATGGGGTGCACCAAAATGATAAAATCGCTCTCCAATTATGCGGGATTCGAGACCATGTCCACCAGAATAATATTACTATATTTAGACCTGCGCCCCATGCACCCATGATACATCGAGGATGGCATTTGTATCCATATTACAATTCTCTAATTATAATATCATAACAAATCATTCGTATAATACAGGCTATATACCAAATATAGGCTAACAGGGTACGATAAATACTAAATCAAATTCAAACCGTCAAGAATGTTCACAATTCATAGTAAACACACACACACACACAGTATCGCTTATGGCACTTTTAATTGAGATAAGTTATACTTCTTTAGTTTTATTATGGTAATTTAATTATATAATAAAAGTCATATGGAATAATAACAAAACAATAACAAAAATAATATTTATTGTTTTAGGGCTCATGCACAAGTCCCAACTACTTTTCTACCTTATATAATTAATGTAGGCCTAAATATACCGTTTAGGTACCGTCATTGTTCACTTATTACATAATATTATACATAATTGGAAGGTGTCTTAATATTCTTACGACATGGAGACCGTGGACCGCTAGCTCACGTTAGGAATATATCGAGTGTCAACTGTGCAGGCGACATTGTCAATTATCATAAAAAAAATACGATTTATATTATAATATAATAAGTATAATTATATGACCTACAAGATTTTAAAGCTGTCTGCAGAATGACGCGTCATGCCATTACAAAACAATAATAAAAATAAGCCATCAGCTATTCAATATTCCCACTTCTAATTAAATGTATATTTAAAAACCGGTAGTCCTAAGTGTATAGTAGATACCAGGCCTCACATTATAAAACGAATTAGAAAAGGTGCAAAACAAGTGTAGGGCTATAATTTGCTAGAAGCTCTTTTGATTTTTGGATATCAAGTAGATTTTGAAATTATTTTTTGAGCAACATTTTCTTGCCAAATATTATCGATCTTCATTATTTAACATTATTTGATACACTTGTTTCTGTATTTAATAGTTTTACAGTGTGGTTGGTTTTTTACGAGCTAATATCATCAAATAATTTGTTGTAATTTAAAATGCCATAAATTCCCGTTTTTAATAAAGCCGATCCCCAAAACTTACGAATTTTACTGATAAAATACGCGGACGATATGACATAATCAACAATGTTTTCGCAAATGATCAGAAATGTAACTAAAATCTTGAAGCCAACTGAATCTACAGCGCCCGCCGTAAGCAGCTCACCTCTATCACCGATCGGGCCGACATGTTGCATTTTAGTGCTGCCTTCTATCTTGGCTTGGAAACGCGTATACCCAACCCAAGAATAGATGGATTAAATCCATATAAGAAGTTAACAATCTTGAAGTATTTAAACCCTGAATCTTCTAAAGCAGGATCTCTTGCCACTGCCCGTTCACTCGCAGACATACGTAAATCAGAGTTATATGATATAACGTATTTACTCTAACCCTTGTGCAGTAACATAAGGAACCAGCGGGCGTGGTCAGGGGGAGAGTGGGTGACCGCTCTGCCCTGAAACTCACGTATACCGCTGGTTAGAGCAGATGGTTCGAAAGCTAGTGTAACGGCTTCGTTCTCCTCAACGACCGCTCGGCAGTCAAGGTTAAGTGGAGGACCTATATAACTGTCAAGGTAACACCGTCCTTTCGGATGGGATGTAAAGCCGTTGGTTCCCTTGGTACTTTTCGAAAGGAGTAGGGTACGTGCCGGTACCGGGTTTCCCCTCCTCCCTTCTCTATTAAATTGGCACTAGTGGATTACATTATTCGTTGCAAATAGAGACTTAATAATGACGTAGTCTCACTCCTACGTGTGCCCTCGTATGGGCCGGGGTAGAATTTGGCCTAGAAAATGGCTTTACTGATAGAAAAGGCGAGAAATGAAGTAAAGTCCATCTTGCAAACTAAGCTTGTGTGAGTAGGGGAGAGGCGAGCTCCCAGCTCTGGCAGTCGTCGTCGGAGACCCCTCCCCATCCCCTTGACGATTTCCCCGACGACGACGTCAATGACAACACAATTAAGCGATGACAAAGACGATGACGACCACGACGTGAGAACTCCCCCCTTTCCTCATCATGTCCATGGCTGGTTCTGACCAGCATGTGACTTTCACCCCACATCCCCTGGTGCCGAAAGACCTAACGGTTGGCGCACCCTTAATCCAAATAAACAAACACTCCTGGCTATGAATCAACAAGTTACATTCGTAGATGAGTAAAAATTAAAAACAATCACTAGCCAAATGACAAGATATTATAATTATTTGCAATGGTACAGTTAGAGCAAATAATTTAAATTGCAAATGTTTTAGTGCTATGATTTAATCTGGTTTTATAGACAAAGCTCATTAAAGAAAGATACTAAGTGGAGTCAAGCCTTAACAAAGTGTATTAATTAGGCTACATATTAGCTATAAATGAAATGCAATGGTACAAGGCTTCTGGAACATCTCAATGGTTTTACACAACAGGAATGACAGTAAAACTTTGATTTTTTTAATAGGTTTGATTATTCCGGTCGTGTCGATAAATTAACGGTGTGTACCCATCTAGTAGGCCTATAAGCCTACCCACAGAAATTTGTAGGCCTACATCAAAACATCACAAAGTGTACCCTCTACGGATGTGCATTATTATTTTAAACATTTGAATTTACCGCGCAGCAGACCATGCGAAATAACCGTAAACAAATGTTCGGATGAGCATCGAAGAGTTGGACTTATAGGCCTCTGAGTGGCTATACAGTATTTGAGTGGGGTAAGAGCACTGACCTATGCGGTGCGCCCCCTCGCCCTCGATTTACTTTTGTTCTCAGCTGAATCCATAACTACTTGACTGTACAATTTGATATTTTCACACAACAGGAATGACAGTACAACTTTGATTTTTTGAATAGGATTGTTTATTCCGATCGTATCGATTAAGTAAATGTGTGCTCATATTGTAGGATTATAAACCTTATTACAGTAATTGTACGCCTACATCAAAAGCACCCTAAACTCTAAAGTGTATCAGACGGGGGTGCATAGTTTTTTCTTTAAACATTTGAATTTACCGCGCAGCAGACCGTGCGAAAGCTGGTAAAATAGCAGTTCAAAAAGGGTATATTCCTTTGTTAGGCCTACATGAAAAGAATTATTTTACGAAACCGTTAAAAGTATTTTAGGATTTAGCTTACAGGGAAACAAAATTACCGTGGAAAATCCATCCATCATTATGGCCTATCTCATGGCGGGGCAAAAGTTTCCAAATTTGTATTAACTCTGGCTGTTATTTCAACATAAACATCCACTGTATCATTGAAGCGCTAATCATGAACTAATAAGTAGATTATACAATGATATGGTGATTCATATTGTTACAAACCGCTAGTTGTAGGCCTAGAAGCAGTGTTTTAAGCCTAGCCTACGCCTATCCCATCGGATTTGGAATAGAACTTGGCTGATGGGCTAACCTTATGCTAACTCGAGACAAATTTAGCAAGAACAGCTGCTCTGGGTTCAAGCATGTGGTCCTTTAATCCCTGTACTTCTGAGTTACTATATCACAAAGTAATAAAAGTTACTTAGCCTGGGCCTAAGATTTTGAAGTCTCAGCGCGGGCGGCTAGTTGCCGTCTCGTCCACCACACCGCGCCACTGAAGCGTCACGTGACATGTAGGGGAGCTGAAAAAACTTTGAGAAAGGCATAATTATTACTAATAAATAATTATGATGGATAATTGATAATATTCTTGCTTTGCTAGTTGCATAAATGTATAGCCTATATTATTTAACAGATAAATGTGCCAAGTGTGTTACCAAACAATCTCTATAGCAAGAAAACTGAGTTAGCATCCACGCGCGTAGGTGTACCCTGTTTTCGTTAGTCTGGGTGTCTAGCCGGGTATTTGTAGACGACTACTACTGACTACTTATTATGTTGACAGAGGCTTTACCGAGCTGAACTCATTGTTGCAAAGTTTCCAAAGCACATGCAGAAGAAGTGAGGAAGAAGAACCACTCGCTGCCTACGCCTTTAAAAAAAAAAAAAAAAAAAGGTATTTGTAGATACACACGATACTCCGAGTACTGTTATGTAAACCCGGTGCTATCACAATTTTTGGCAGTGCCCGCAAGGGCACAGAAACTTTGGTGAAACTGGAATGAGATGAATGTTCTATAATGTGCATTCATATCATAGTTCATACCATTGGGTGTTCTGTACTCAATGCTGTAACTGTGGAGATTTAATTCCAGAATGCAACTGTGTATTCTGTTGCAAAACGACAACCTAAAGTAAACGTTTGAAGTGCATAAAGAGCGCTTAATTAAAATAGTATTTACCAATTACCAATGAAAATCGTTAAAGTCTAATTAGTAGATATCACGTGAAAAAGCGTAATGTGTTAATCTATGTCAGTCAAATATGTTTGAAAAACGCTTCAAGTGCTATATATTGTACTAAAACCAAGGATTATCTCATGGCAATGTAGTACGCTACTTTATATTTACTTACAATTATTCAATGCAGTGGATTTTAAATTAATTACTATATCATAAATTTTAATATTGAAGTGCATTCATAATACCGTATACATGAGGTTTTGAAGATAGATAAAACATTGCAAAAAAAATCTACAAAATGATTAACGATCATCCTTGGCAGTAGCGTTAGCGAAACCATATACGTTATGATCTTATTTATATTATACAGTAGGAGCCTACATTATGTACATGCTAAAAACAATAAAAGTATCTGCTAGAAATAGGTTGGTGACAAAAAGTGAAGAACCTTCGAAAAGCAGTTGTTTTTAAAAGTTGAGAGAGAGGGGTATTGACCATTTTACTTTCTATTCGTAATTTAAACAGGAGCGTGAAACTATACGCTAGGTGGTATTACATTTATAGCGACATTTTTTTATGGGGCGGGTGGGGGGGGGGGGGGTGGGGGGGGGGAGGTGACCCAGTAAAGGTGACTTACAGTGTTCTTATATAATGTCAAAAGTAATTTGGAATAGAATGTCTGTGGGTTGTTTTAGAGGACTCAAATTCATTATCCGCGCCTTAGAAACTGAAGAAAACCTCGGAAAAACTAGTCAGGATTGCTGGTGACGGGATACGAAACCGTGACCTCCCGAATCAGACTATCGCACGTTACGCATGAGCTACCTCTGTCGTTATGGTTGGTTGCCGAACATTTAGTCACAGATAATTATCTGTGGTTTAGTAATTTACTTAAACGGTCAAAGTGCTTAAAAAGCATGATGCAGTTTTTATAAATGTGATAGCGATTTGATGAAATTATTAAAAATAATCACAGGAATTGGCACAGCACCCAAAACAGGGATCAAAACCACTTAATTAACAGATTATATCGAAGAAAGACGCACAAATAAAATCGTATCGTGCATTGAAATCCTTGGTGGCCCTAGACCTAAATAATATGATTTCTAAAGAATGCATTAAAGACGTCTGAAAAGTTAGTAGAATGAAAGAGGGACTTGATAAAAAAGCAGATTATTTTTTTGAATTTTTTTTTTGGCGGGACATAACCACAGAATGAACAATTATATTCAAATTACCCGACTCAAACGAGCTAGTTAAAAATTGAATTTTGAGCAGCGGCTTTTTGTGTTTTGTTTGTACATTCCTTAATCTACAACCTTAATAAAAGGATTAATGGTTTTCTATAGTTTCTTGCCTTGCACGATTTTTTTCGCCCGCCGGTACAATTTAAAATTTTGTACCGTTTAACAGAAAAAATCGTGCAACGCCAGAAACTACAGACAACCAGTTTCCTTTTTATTTACGTTGAAGCTATAGGAATGTAAAAACAATACACAAAACCCCACTGCTCAAAATTTAATTTTGAACTAGCTGGATTGAGTCGGGTAATTTGAATATTGTTGATTATGAGGTTATGTCCCGCCAAAAAAATTTCAAAAATATAATCTGCTCTTTTATTAAGTCCCTCTTTCATTCTACTAACTTTTCAGACGTCTTTATTGCATTCTTTAGAAATCATATTTAGGTCTAGGGATTCCCCCAGGTCACAATAAACATTCTGAATCATCCTTATAGTTGAAAGGCAATGCCAACAAAAAAACTAGCTTCGCTTTCTAATAATAAAATCACCAGCATATAGGTCCGAGGCTCAGTGACAGCACGCAATGCTATTTATGAGGGGGGGGGGGGGGGGGGGAAGGAGGGTGTTATGTTTATATATGTGAATGATTGAATAATCAAAACATTAACAGTCACAAATTGGGTGGCAATACTTTAAGATTATTGTAATCACCCTAGGGTCAAAACCTTAAAAGTCCATTGAAAGTTAGCTGAATGAAAAAGTACCTTTCATAACACAATTTTTTCGAGGGGAGGGGGGGGGGGGGCGGGACATGACCTCACTATTGGCCATTATATGTCGTTTTTGACAAAAGTGTAGCTTGCACATCTAGTGCAAAATTAAATTTTAAGAATCGTTTTTCTGGATATAGTTTCTTAACACCTACAGAGTCTGATTTACACTTATTAGGGCCCTGCGCGCAGCCTACTTTTGGGGCCCTATCGCAGTGGCGGATCTAGAACATAATCATGAGGGGGGGGGGTCCCACATAGTTAGCGCCGCAGACGATTTTTTTAAATCATGTTTTTAGAGTTCATTTTGTGAGTTTTAGAAAAAAGTGGTGAGCTGAATGCAATACCGAAACAATGTAGTTTGTATGCGTCAATTTGTTTTGTCGTCATCTCGAGCTTACAATTCACAGCATACATATAGCAGACACATTTCAGAGGCAGACTGATGATTTCTGAAATAATGAAAAATGTTTTTTTACTGGGAGTTTTAAATAAGTAAATTCATAATACACGATACAAAACTTATATTCTATGTAGGGCCTAGCCTATGGCATAGCTCCACTTGGGTACATTGGTGTACAGGTATGTATAATATATATATATCTAATGGCAGAATTCGGGGGCCCCTTAGACACCCGGGGCCCTGCTCCTGCGCGCTTTGCGAGAACCTATAGACCTGCCTTTGCACCTTTAGCTTCAGCTTTAGCAATAAGGATATATGGATTTCTATAATAACAGTCGGTGCACGAATTTTTTTGTCGAACGCGGTACAAATACGAGTTTTTTCAGTTTTGTACCGTTTGACAAAAGAATTCGTTTCGTACAATAACTGTAATTTCGGAAATCTATTCTCCTCATAGCTAAAGCTTAAGCTGATTGTGTTTAGAAACTATATCCAGAAAACCGATTCCTAAAATTTAAATTTTGCACTAGATGTGCAAGCTACACTATTGTCAAAAAACGACATATAAAGGCCGATAGTGAGGTTATATCCCGCCCCCAAA
The DNA here is from genome assembly GCA_024449915.1 of Sweltsa coloradensis. NCBI lineage: Eukaryota > Metazoa > Arthropoda > Insecta > Plecoptera > Chloroperlidae > Sweltsa > Sweltsa coloradensis. The sequence goes on along the minus strand of JAMZAV010002414.1, from coordinate 91,357 downwards.
ATTATGATTTTTTCCTTGTTGTACGTAAGACCCTATTTCATTCAGAAAACTTTTCAGACATGTTTCTTCGACTTTCAAATCGACTAGAGGTGGATACAATAGCCCCAGCATTTGCCCTACCATCATAATAGTCTCATACTTTACTCAACAGCTTGGTATATACAAGGATGGTTATGTATTTCATTACATACCAGAAAAATGTTAATTTTCCAGGTTCAGGTAATAATTAGAACAAAAATGGCAAAACATAAAGAATTCTCTTATTTTACAATTGAACTTGACATGCAACTAAGCTTGCATGAAAAAAATCGTGCCAGGGGCGCAAGAATGAAGATAGCATCTCCATACAGCGCCTTTCACTCCCTGAGACTGCGCACAAGTTCACAACGGAGCGAAATAAGCCAGACCTTGGAGAAACATGGCCAAGGGTTCTCACGCTCTTTTTCTTGTCACCTAAACGAAGAATTAACCTACATAAACGGAAACGATAACAAAACTATTTACTTTGAAAGTATATTAAAAACCGCCACGGCGGCCGACTTCAATGGTAAAGGTAAGGATGTAATTAGCGAAGAAAAGGTTCAATTTATAATAAAATAATCTACGTAGGGAAGTTGTTCGGATGGATGAGTTATACCGATAGTTTATTGATAGGCTACATCAAAAGCAATAATAACTCACATTATGACATAAATGTTCCTACCTACACGACTTTATATGTCGTTTTACGATTATCGTGAGTTGTTTGTTATTGATAATCCTCGCGAGCATAATAAAATATATTTGTATAGCAATAATTCGCGAATTGTTGTGCATCATCATCTTTACAACAATAACAATTAATTTCATACATTTTGTTGTTATATTTGTAAATACAAACTAGTACTTTGTTCTGATATAGTTAGTAAAAACTAAAAATATAATTTCACGGTTGGGTAGAAAGATGCAGATGTAATTTGTTACTGTTAATACATTTTAAATAACTTTATGAGTATTTCGTGATTTTTTAATGTTGAAATTTTTTTTAACGTAGCGTGTTAGTTATTTATGGTAGCTTTTCATCAACTACTGTTCGCAGTATTTTTGTGGACTGTACATTACAAAATGAAAATCACCGGAAATAATATGCTTCACGTGAATATGTGTTGCGATTTGTCAACTCATTCCTATTTGAAACCTTTTTGGGAACTTTTCCTGCTCCATTTGTCATCCGATTGATATGCCTATTTTGGGAACTTTCCCTGCTCCATTTGTCATCCGATTGATATGCAATTTGGGTGTATACCTATTCGAAGATTACTAAACATAATTGAGCATTACGCACAAATAAATTCCGCAAGTTACCAATTCTAGTGACTTTGCGAAAATCCAAAATCCTAAAAATTAATTTTATTAATTTGGATTTTTTGTAATTTTTTTAAAATGTGCCTTTATAAAAGACTGTATAATGACCATAAGTTATGTGCAAAGTGTGGTAACAATCTGATAAACTGGCTTCAGGAAGAATTCCAGAAAAAATCTCTGGTAGGTATTGCAGACTCAAAGTACTTAAAAACATAAACATTACAAATTTATTTATTTATTTATTGACAAGACAAGGACAAGATAATTGATTGATACATTCATTTAACATATTTTAGCTTATTTAAGACAACCACATAGGTCGGGAAACTTGTTCGTGGCTGCCTTATTGCAGTGTCATTATGATGTCTTGTATAAAGCTAGAATTAAAAATTAAAGACTAGGTACTAAAAACTAAAAACAACGATAGAGATAAAAATACAAAAAAATGTTGCCTGCGCACTTTCGACTTACCCGGGTGTATATTGAAAGTAACTTTTAGTTACTTAAAGGGGGTATTACTTCAAAAAATTATTTTTTACCACATTATCTATAGCATAATACTACACTTAAATGACCGTTTAAAAAATTATATCTTGTAACTGTGATTTTACACGAATTTTTCAATTTTTTGATCCGGAAATTTGCGAAAATCGGTGTTTTGAGAAATTTCTTAAATCGGTATAACCTGCTTCTTTTTTGTTCCACATAAATCTAGATACTAGCGCATCATACCAATCTAAAATGGCCCTTTATATCATCGTGCCTTGAAACTGTACACAAATATACTCTCAATCACTCAAAAATATGCATTCCAAAATCACACCCCTTCTTGGTAATCAGCATATTTTGACCTAACCAATTGCCCAAATTACAGAAAAGGCTGTGAGTACGTTAATAATGGCCAATATTTTTTTGGACCTTTTTTGGATTAAGTTTGACAATTTTTTTCGAGTCATGCTGGACCCAATATTTTTTCTGTTAATTGCTAAATTCAATACTAGTTAGCCTGATTGAAATATATTTTTTGAGTTTAGCAAGTAAATACCCCTTTAATCCTCCTCAGACCCAGCGTTTCCTATTTACTGATCTACACCAGGTGTGTCTCTCCTGGGAGACGCTGGGTCTGAAGACATTAAATTAACTTTTAACTTTTCAGTTACTTTTAATGTTAAGAGGGAATGGGACACATTTGGCAGTTAGCAAAATAGCTATTCGCTCGGCCAAGATGCATCCGACGTATGAAACTTTGCAAGTTGTCAATGAAGCATCCTACACGGACAGCCCTGCGGTCATAGATTTTCAAAATTTTGTATTAATCAGCCAGAAAAAAATCACGGATATCGTCAATTTTGGAGTTTTTAACAAAATCAAAATTCGTGAAAACTATTTTATTTTTTATAAATTATTTTAAAACAAAATTTGGAAATGTGTTACTGCAGAGCCCTATATTTTCTCATTCTTGACATGTGTTCAAAATTTCAAACACCTGTGGTGTCAGTCGGCCGAGCGAACAGCAATTTGCCTAAAACGCATGTCCTATACTCTAAACGAGTTACTGGCATGCACAAACTTACTACCCAACGTTAAACTTTGTTCAAGACGAGTCGTTGAGGCTAGCGTGGGCAGGCGTGGACACGAGTTCAAGCGCTCAGCTTTATGTTTGTTTCGGGTAAACGGTTAATAGCAGCGTTATCATATTTCACCCAAACGATGATAAAGAATCAATTATGAGTTCCAGTATGCGTATTCCTCAATTAATTCATCGATTTTAAATTTTAAAAAATCGCCATCATAGGTTATAGGTCAGTTGCTGAACTAGGCGCCCTCGGGGCCCTCCCCCCCCCCTTCGTTAAAAAAAAATAAGTAAACAAAAAAAACAGTATTTCAGCCTGTTTGGAAAATATTGTATTTGTTTTCGTTGCTAAAATGACCGTTTTGTGAATCTAGCGGTTTGAAGGTGAAATCTAGCGGTTGTATAAACTGTTATTTTTTTGGAATACTGCATTAGCCAAAATTTTCTAAAACGAACAAACACTTAAAAAAAACTAAATTTTTCAAAATTTTACGCTTGCGATGTATTGTTTGTGAGTTCGTTAGCTCCGTTACTTGTATAATATAATATTGGTATAAAAGGCTGAACAACACTTTTTAGCTTATGTATGCTTTTTGTGTAATCTGTTAGGGGGGCCCACATAAAATAGAAATAATTTGAGAAATATAATTAATAACATTAAAGAATATCAATACTTTATTTTGGTGCATCGCCCACTTTTCCACGAGTAACTGTTTTAAATGGCGACTTGTGGGGAACAAGGTTTGTCCTTACCGGGATAGTGGATCTAAATACTTTAATTTTGGTGGGGGTCTAGAATTTTGGGACATGAAGTTCCACAGTAGGGTTTAGTATACATTGATTGTTATTGTTATTTATTTATTTTTTTTTTGTTTTTCAATTTTTCATTCTAGATATCAACGTTTAAATCAATGTGAACACGTTGGTAAATTTTGTTAATCGTTCGATGAACAGTGTATTGCCTGGGAATTCCCTAAATTGAAATCAATGTTTTTCCCCACCTTTTTTGGACCTAAAGCTCGCAATGACTTAAAGCTTATTATTTGCAACCAAGTGTGGATATCAATAGTAAGTAAGGTACTTTATTAACATTCATGCAAAATTTGATAATTATATTATCAGCCGTTTGGTTGCAATCATAAACACTTGAGCATGGATGTTAATAAAGAATTTTTAAATTGATATTTGCAATTGGTTGCAAAAATTAAGTCTTAAAGATCCATTGCGAGACATAAGTCCAAAACGTGAAAAAATGGGAAATCCAAAACATGGATTCCAATTCTGGAAATTTCCACCAAACCGTTTATCTTACGATAAAACCAAATTACCTACGCGTTCACATTGATTTAAACGTTGATATCCAGTATGCAAATTTCAGCTAAAAAAATCTGTACAGTTGGAATAAATTCCCGAAGTTGACCAAAATTGAGTAAATTTTTGTGATATCATTAATTTTTAATTCAAAATCAATTAAATAATTTAATAATACGTTTACTGGATAGCATAGATTTATTCTTAACGTTAAGTGTGAAATTTGATAACTGTGTTATAAACCACCTACCCGAAAAAAAACAGAAAACTGAGCAACTAAACTCGTCTCCGCGCCAGCCTCAGCGACTCCTCTTAATAGTCTATTTGTTAACGAATAAGTTAGGTGTTCATGCTGTTCAATTCCCTATTCTTGTCAGCTAGGTCGGTTGCAATCAGAACATTGCACCACGATACGACCGTACACGAGCCCAATGTCACTGTCAAGACTCTTACAAGTTACAACACCAACCCAAAGAAACCATGACATTGTTTTACAGACTAATAAATAACCCCAGACCAAGTACCCATCTAATCTAAATAAAAGATTTCGATGCGAACCAGGAAGTGCGTATACGCTCTTTGACCTCGTCCGTATCATTCATATCATAGACCTCCCTCTGAACAAAGCCTAGGTGAATAATAAAAATAATAGGCAGGCTACTCGTAATTATACGTATATGCTTGAGCCTCTTGATTTCGTGTGAAATCGTAAATTCTTTTACACCCTGATGGACGTTGAAACCTTGGCAAGGAATTAATTACTGTTCAGGTTGATACATCTTTTTCCCACGTCTTAGTTACATGTATTTCTCTGAGCAGATTGCAGCATTGTATCTTAATTTTGTAATTGGACTTGGCTAGAATGACTCAAGGTAAAAGAATCTTATATGGTAAGTTTCGTTTTGTTTGTCAGTCAATATTTGATAAATCTTTCTTATGTCGACTAGGAGATGAAGCGACTAGAGAGAGAGACTTATGCTAAGTGATTCAGAAGGAAGAGGTAATTTGATACACGACTAAGCTTAACATTTCCAAGGCAAATACATACATAATTAATAATATTACCATGTAAATGTCGCAAGGTTTACCTATACATGCGGTGAACACATTGAACAACTAAACTTATTTGAATGCGCCCAAAATGGGAAGAAATGTTTCGAATAAAAAGTTTGTATAACTAATTGCGCTATCGTTTATTGGTATTGAATTGATTTGAAGTAATAAAATAAGGCTATTCGAGACGATTAGTGGTGATAGATGACGATGAAGTGCGATTACAAAAAATAACCCATGCCTTATGCGGATTCGAGCCCGCGTCCTCGTAGAGCCATAACGTTATGATTCGGACCAGCGAGATAATTGTTTATGCCACCACGGACGGCATCGTATCTGGCCCTCTCGTAGATACAACAGTACACCTTGATTTACTTATGTCGATTGGTACGTGATTCTTTCTTTTATGGTTAATGCAGTGATGCGTAGGGGTCTACCAATGATCAAAGATAAACGAGGGTGCGATGTATTGTGCGGGATTCGAACCCACGTCCCTCGTTCCGCACGCTTTGGACGTGTACCTCCAACGAATGAGCCGCCGCGTACATAACAGTGTAATGTGCTTTCATTCTTAAACTATGTCAGTTATTGTTTGGTAAAATAATATAAGTCATATGCACACAAGACCGAAGACTCAAAGCCTGCACAATTTTGTCTTTCATTCAATCTTATTCTTGAGTTATAGCACTACTGAATTTATGGAGACACAGATTAACATAACAGCCAAGTTATTATTCATAAAACCAGAGAAAACACACGCGTAAAAAGAACATTTCATTGATCCGCCTTCTTGTATAATTAAATCTACTAATGAGTAATTGCAAGTCAAGGTATTTCTCGTCGGGTTATTCCGCTGTGACCGTGGTGAATCATAGCTCACTTGAGTCAGCCAACCAGCGCTAGTTCTACGCCACTGTGTCGTGCCCGTGCGTAGCGTACTCACTGCCGCCACTGGTGGCAAGTATAGTCACTGCTGTCACCACACACGCCACTGTGTCGTGCGTATAAACTCGCCACTGGTGTTGCGTATAAACTCGCCACTGGTTAGTGCACACCAGTGGCGTTTAACCAGAGCAGTTGAGCATAGGCCTACTCGAACGCTACGCTACAGAACGCTTTTTCCAGACGCGTTGATGGATGAGCTTTTTTGTATGACTATTTCTGTCCAACGATTACTGTTTTGTGTCGTCATTTTTAACGTGATTCATTAGAGCGCGCTACGTGAAAATATAAAATACAAGAGCAAGAGTGAACCATGTGTGCCTTCAACAATGCGAGGCGACCGACGTGAGTCCAAGAGAGACCGAGAACCGACACGAGCCTCGCTGGGCCAGTTGTTAAAAGTTGCGGAGCAGCGATGTCATATAGACCTCTCGTTGCCCTAAGGGTATGAGTTTTATGAGAAATGTTTCTTCGGTTGTACCATGATGTACCCAAAATCATAACATATCTAAGTATGGTGATTTTGAACGTTCCCATCAAGTTTCATCAAGATCGAACGAAGTAGCCGTTTGCCCGGTCGAAGTCGAAGGCCAAATATCACGAAAATAGCGCACTTAGAACCGTAAAAAATCGTAAAAATACTGTAATATTCTTGAAAAATATTTATTCGATTAAAGAAGGTACCCAAAAAGTTAAGTTAAGAGATTAGGTTCAGAGATTTCGAAGGTTCCCTAAAAATTACATCGAGGTCGCCTATGCTGTTTGTCCGGTACAGAGCAAACAAACAGACAAAAATACTCGAACAATTTTTCTCAGGGTAAGCGAAATTGAAGTCTTCGCTGCGCTCATCCAAATCATGGTCTGTTTCAAAGTAAATTTAAAAATTTCTCTTAAAACCGATATTAACTGATGTGAAAAATTAACTCGTTAGGTACCTTAAAATAATGTTTACCATACGTATCTTATTACAGAGAGCAAGGGCAACACTTCGTTTTATAGAACATGAGCTAGACATTCGGTCTAGTAGTTCCCGACTAATTGTATTAAAAAATAATAAAACTTGGATATTTAAAGAAAAAAGTCATGGAAGTCGCTTTCGTTGCAGGCATTGCAGGTATGATGTTCACATGAAAATGGGCTTCGTTTTGAGGATGCTACCTACAACGATATACATTGCCAACTTTTTTCAAAATTAATTGAAACATATATCAGAACTGGTTTCGATTTTTGGAGCTGAATACCTTTCTTCTTTTAAAATAATCTTATAAATACATGTCTGGAAAAATTAACAAATATTGGCCCTTGATTTTCGCGAGCACTTTATTTCCGAATTTTTGCAATTTATAAAATAACAAAATTTGAACATAATTATGTCAACCTTTATAATTTAAATTTATTACAATACGGGCCACGAAAGCCTTAAAAATGTAATAGATGTTAACCTTTGATGACCTTAGCATTCAATTAGCGTCCGCGAAATTTCTATTTTGTATTGTTGTTTCCGCTGCTATTGACTGATAGTCGGTGGCAGGTTCTTATTCTTCCATCCAGCCTTCTTTTGTTTCCTCCTGTTTACTTGATTTCCTTTGTTCTTGCCTTTTTTCCCCATTTTCTTGCCGTTTGACCATGTGCCCTCCGTTCTTCACAATGGAGCGTGGCCTCTACTTCCCTCTTAACCTTCACCTTTCTATAGTCAGGGTAAACCATTGGTAGCAGCTTAACCCTTCGGCCCCAATTTGTTTTGGTCCAAATTAAGTCATTTTAGGCAATGAATTCAAAATTCTAATTTTTTCTTAGATTTTTAGTGTTTTTCAAATATTTTTAAATGTGTTTTTTTACGGAAGTAGGGAAATTTTGGGTTTTGAATTAAAGCTTCATTTAAGTACAAATTCAAATTTGAAACACATTCCTAAAACTAGAATTTTTTTCAATTTTTTTTTTGCATTTTTTGTATTTTTTGTATCTCAAATAATAGCAATACTAGAGATTTATTACATTTCCGGGACAAACTAAATTTTTCCTATTTATAGCCTTTTTTGCAGATGTGTATTTTCAATCTTCTCTAAATATTCACTTTTTGTCCCATTGGCATGCGTTTTTTTGTTTTTTAAAGAATTATTCACTCAAAAAAATATATTGGGGGTCAAATTGAAAAAAACTATTTTTACCCGGATTAAAATTTGATAAAAGTTATGTCCACTATGGTGGACGCGGGGGCCGAAAGGGTTAAGTGATTTTTTCATCCTTTTATATTCCTTAGTCACCTAAAACGCTTCCAGGCCATTCCACTCCACCACCCACCACCGTTCTGGCCAAGAATGAATTCCTTCCTACATCAGTTGCCCTTGTTCCCCTCTCATATTTTCACATATGATCACCTCTGGCTACATAGTTAAGGGGGTCCGGCCGTCAGAGTTTTTTATTATTATTATTCATTTATGTGTTGTATAGTATGTAGAATAAAATGAAAAAAAATGGAAAAAATATTTTTTGATTTTTTAATTTTTTTTGTGTAAGTTAGAGACTATGTTCAGAGTTCAGACTATGGAACAGGAATGCACTTAATGTAACTTGCGAAACTTGTGACGTTGATTTTCTCAGAACATTGTTTTTTTATACAAAGGCACATTTTTCTCAAGAACTATACATGCAAATGTCTTTAAAATTTCAGAGCATATAGATATATTGAGTCTTAAAACTTTGCCCCTTCAATAATACAGTTTTTGTATTACTTTTATTATAATCATTCAAACATGTGTTAAAATATTCAAAAAAATGTACACTAACTACACAGATTAATTAAACACAATTCACTATTAGTTTCCAACTACACACTCTGTGTAATGAAAGGGGGAAAGTGTAAAGAATTAAATTCTTAAACTAGGAAAAATAATAAGAGCTCTAGCTTGAATGGTAATTTTTAAAAATGTACCTAAGTAATGGGTAAATTAACATACGTAAGATACAAACTGCCGGACCCCCTTAACCCTTCTTAGAGGGCTTATCTCCACCATCCCTCCTGAGCTCTAGTCACCCTGTGCATTTTACAGTCTGTCCATCCTTCGTCTATCCTCCATCTTCTCCTATCCTAGCTCCCTTACCATACCGCAGACACTTTCATTAGTCCTTACTACCTGTCCATTTATCACTTCCTCCTTCCAAGTATTGCCCTTTCGAAGTACCCTTCTTGCAGCTTTTTTCTGTATCGCCTCAATTTCATTAACTTCCCCATTATTGTCCCTGCATACTCCACAACAGCTGGTCTCACTAGTGTTTTGTACGCATGCTCTTTTTAAAAAAAAACATACTCGCCCCTTTTAGAGTTCGCATTACATATTTAGTCACCTAAAACGCTTCTTTGAGCATGCCTTGACATGGTCCTCCCAGCTGAGCTTACTCTGTAGCCACACTCCAAAATATTTTATTTTATCCACCTTTTCCAGGTCCTTCCCCATGATTGAGTAATATTAAGCCTCTGCTGAAGGTGCGGGGCGGCGAGGTCATATCGAAAAAATACGGATGGTGGTAATTGAGAAACAAAATAGCACATCTTACTGTAGTGAAACCTTTTTAGTCCGGCTTCTTGTCGTAGGGCCTGATTGGTGGTCTTTTGAAATGTTATTCGTGCTTAGAATGATGGAATCTGTAATTTGCACCATATCTGAGGGATTTGACTGAATAGGTCTACGGACTACATGACGAGACATGAGTGCAGGTTTCCAAGCAAGAACTCTGGCTATCGTCTCTTTTGTTCATGTTATTCGTCCGTTTCTCAATTTCCACAGATTCACGGATAGGGATAATACGTGGCTTGAGCTGTTGTACAGGGCAAATAGTTTTGGTTTTGTCAAAATCTATCACGTGCGAGTAAGCTTTAGCATGTTGAGCCAGGGCTGATTTCTTGTCACCTGCTTTCACAGCATAAGAGTGTCTATTTATCCTCACTGCTATGCGTCTGCCTGTTTGGCCTATGTACGTTTGATCGCAGTCACCACAGGGCACCTCATCCACCCCTCTTTTCCTCCAGATGAACAGAGTCCTTTGCACTTCTCAAAATGGAGCTGATTTTTCTGTCAGTGGAGAAAATGGTTTCGATGTTCTTACGATTGAGGATTCTACCTATGACGTCTGTGATACCTTGACATATGGAAGAAAAGCTTTTGACCGTGGTTTCTCCATGTCCTCAGTATCATCTTCAGATTTCTTCAGGTCACGTTTAAACGCTCTGGTTATGTCTCGGTCCAAGTAACCATTGAGTGATAGAGCTTCACGGAGCTTGTCAAATTCCTCTCTTGAGTGAGATTTGTCAGTAAGGTTCCTGGACCGGGTGACTAGTGTGTTAACCACTGAAAATAACTGTGAAGGACGGTGGTGGGAAGCAGCATTCAGATACCGGTTGGTGTGGGTGGGTTTTCTATAGACTGTGTGTCCAAAACTGTCATCATCATTCTTTACTATCAAGATATCGAGAAAAGCAAGTGAGTCATTGGATTCTACGTCCATGGTGAACTGAATATTCGAATGGATACCATTTAGATCCCCCTGCGACCCATAGTGAGCGCAGTAGGGTCACCCACACAAGCTCTGGCCAGATATGTCGCTAAAAGGTTCCAACCTTACTCGGAAGATGCTGCGTCCTATGTGAAAAACTCCTCCCACCTGATCCTGCTGATCAAAGAATGGAAGGTTCGCCCCGGGGACATATTGGTTAGTTTTGATGTGGTTTCCCTATTTACCAACAAACCTGTGAAGGAGGCCCTTGTAACTATTGAATAAAGCTATGGCATACCAAAGGTCATAATGTCGTTAGCAAGGCATTGCATGTCTTCTACATACTTTATTTATAAAAACAAGTTCTATAAGCAAGTAGAGGGAGCTAATATGGGCTCGCCGCTATCACCAGCAATTGCCAACTTATACATGATAGATTTTGAGAACAAGGCTCTAGCTGCAGCTCCTAACATAACATACCATCTTCTTGGATACGATATGTAGACGACGTCTATGCCATTTGGCTCCATGGTGTGGACAAGTTGAATGATTTCCTCGACTATCTAAATGGTATCCATTTGAATATTCTGTTCACCATGGAAGTAGAATCCAACGACTCACTTGCTTTTCTCGATGTCTTGATTATAAAAAATGTTGATGGCAGTTTGGGACACAGTCTATAGAAAACAAACCCACACCGACCGGTATCTGAATGCTGTTTCCCACCACCGTCCTTTACAGTTATTTTCGCTGGTTAGCCAGTAGTCACCCGGTTCAGGAACCTTACTGACAAATTTTACTCAAGAGAGGAGTTTGACAAGCTCCGTGAAGCTCTCTCACTCAATGGTTACTTGGACCGAGACATAACCAGAGCGTTTAAACGTGACCTGAAGAAAAATGAAGATGATACTGAGGATAAGGAGAAACCACGGTCAAAAGCTTTTCTTCTATATGTCAAGGGTACCACGGACGTCATAGGTAGAATCCTCAATCGTAAGAACATCGAAACCATTTTCTCTACTGACAGAAAAATCTGCTACTTTTTGAGAAGTGCAAAGGACTCTGTTCATCTGGAGGAAAGAGGGGTGTATGAGGTGCCCTGCGATATTGTGCGTCTCCCAGCAGGTGACTCGTTCAGGCGCTCGAGCCAACAATGTTGGTATGACGGTATTGTGCGTCTCCCAGCAGGTGACTCGTTCAGGCGCGAGCCAACAATGTTGGTGACTGTATTGTGCGTCTGCCAAGTTGACTCGTTCTATCGTCGTCTAGGCTGGGGCTACACAGTGCGGATGCTCCGCGACGGACTATCCCAGCCTTGGCGAGTAGGCCTACAAGTTCATGTTACGGAAAAGAAGCTGCATCAACGAGATAGAATAGAAGTTTATAGAGCGGCTAACTGGCCGCCATGTTTGAAGCAAATTGAACCATTGGCGGCCATGACTCAAGCAGGCAGTTCGAGCAGCCTCTTTGGCTGGAGCGCATTGGCGGCACCTGGGCGGCACTCAAGCCTGCTCAAGCCCGCTCTATGACTGGTTGATAATTGGCGGCCATGACACAAGCCGGCACTTTTCGCCATGACACAAGCCGGCACTTTTCGAGGAGCGCTTATGCGGCAATCAAGCCCGCTCTATAAACCTCTATTCTACCTCGTTGAGCTGCATCGTTACAGACGCTTACTTGCTGAGTGCCTCGCTGAGCCTGTGCCAAATACTAGTTCCACGAAATTGCAATTTTTGTTCCCAACGTTATTTTTGAGGAAAACCTTGATTTACACAACAATACACAACAGTTTGACAATCAATGTTTTTGGTACTTGTTCATTATAGGGACACCGGACCCCCGAAAAGAGAAGTAGGTTACCAGGGTTGGAGGGGCGGGGGGGTGCCTAGCTGACTACGGCAACGCACTTCATGCTGTACCCCCCAAGGCCGGCGGTCCCCCCCCCCCCCCAACCCCAATAACCTACTTTCCTTTTCGGGGCGGGGGCTCCCTATAATGAACAAGTAGGCCTTCCCGATTTTTAGCTCACAACTATAGTTATAGTTACACATAATTGAAAATGATTCACAACGATAGGTTGAAATCTTGTGATATAAATAAAGTAGAAACATAATGAATATCTGTAAAGAATAAGTGCTTACATATTATAGTGTATACGTACTTCCCACATACTGCATTTCAAATGACTAGCGCCTAAGGTTTGTTTAGCCTACTTTGCTAAGTCTAAAACAAAGAGCATCACCATCAATTATTACTAATCCCAGAGATTAAAATAACCTTGTAGTATGCTAAAGCGAGCGTGCACTAGTAATTTGACAAAATGTTAATGGCCTAGAGCTGTGATAAACTGATAGAACAGCGCGGAAAATTTACGGCCGCCTAGCTTGGCCTAGGCCTACTTCAATTGCCAGTTTCAACCATCCGTTGGTGACAAATGATGAATTAAATAAAAGCAAGGGCTAGACAAAACTATATCCAAAAACTATCTATTTATTTCAATAAATTGGATAGGCGTCAGCTGTGTCTACCCTTGGCGTGTTGATCTCGCATTTACAGCCAAGTCGCCTAGGCCCTTGCTGACGTGCAAAACTCTTGCTAAAATAATAATACTCTGGACAGACTTAATTTCGTATGTAGGCCCTATATCATCTTAATGTTATTATACCATTTCGAGCTTCTAATATTATTTAATGAAGAGCCTACTCGAAATAATAAACATGTAGGCCAACTTTGACACCGCACCAAAGCAAATCTAGGCCTAGGCCAAAAAAATCTCGCGTGAACGGCTGACCAAAGCATTTCAAATTGCAAAATGAAGGGCGATGAGGTTGATTCCATTTTTCAATCACATGGTGTAATCTGCTTACAAATAAACACATATTACATTAATCGGTTGGTACTTGGTATGCTTCATTCAAGAACCTGTCAACATTCACTTTCGAGACCCAAAAGTCAAGTTGAGATAATACCTTTCAGGTAGTTTGGTGTGAGTAAATGGTTGAAATGGATGGAAATCTTTTTGGTAATTGTATTTTATTGCTTCCTAAATTGCAATTTTGGCGAATTAAATATACAATCATAATATTTCTTAGTATTTTCGTAGACCGACACGATTCATCGAGCATTTTCACATACAGGTGGGCGTATACCTATCCCCTTTTCTCTAGTTCCTCACTTTCGCGCTAAAGCGCCATAGTTTTCCTTATTTCCTCGGATCCCTTCAACATTTAATACTTCCATTAGTGTTTATGAAGTAACAGTATAGCCTACATCATGAGTTATCACAAGTACCTACAAGACATAACAAACAAGTACCCGGTATAGTAAAATATAATCGTGTATAAATTCCCAAGGTCAGCTACATGATGTGTATGAGGCAAGTTCATTCTAAACGGGTAGTACCTATGCCTTGAGTGTAGCTTTTCAACCACCAAGCCCCTGTGGCCTAATGGATAAGGCATCGGCCTTCTAAGCCGGGGATTGCGGGTTCGAGTCCCGCCAGGGGCCAACTTTTTTTGCTCCGGAAATCATGTGCAACATTATCAGTGAGGATTAATTTGAGAGTAAAGCGTTAAAAATTTTAATTAACTCCCGTTTTTCGTCCGCGGTGGCACACACTAGATGAGGACGTGTGGCTCTACGAGGACGTGGTTTCGTATCCCACATGAGTCATGTTTTTTTGTTCTCGTCGTTCACCCTCATATATCACCACTCATCGTCTCGAATAGCCTTAGTGCATTAATAGCCAGACGTAATCTACAGAAATCATCATTATTTTTGTCAAGTTATTAACAGCTGAAGGTTCACTACAAATAGCCCAATCCACTGAGCAATTCTGCTCCATCTAAGTTCAATCAAACGTTATAGCCTTATAATAATGGAGACATATATATGACACTCAAATAAATAAAATTTACCGTTAAATGAATAATTAAATGATTAAAAATGAGAAATACATTTTTTTAAACCTTTAGGCCCTATAGGGCAAGATGTTGAGACCCAAAATGTTGCTTTTTTCAACAATTTGAAATTCGTGTTTTTTTAATAGATGTTTCGAATTTTTCCTTGATCTTTTAGGGTCTTACGTTATGGGTCCTACACCATACAGCGCGTCGTACACAGTAGTTGTCAATATACATTTTAAAACCCATGAAGAATCAGCGACCTACTTTTATACTCTAGTCTGAGCTTCATGATTGTTAATATTTTCGGTTTTAAACGTGATTATACAGTCTTCCAAAAATAAAGTGTAGCCCCCGTCGCTCTAATTTAGACGCATAAGGTGGGCGCATGTCCAGTACACGCATTCTACCAGTGCTGATAATAAGCGGTACGAAGGGCACACTCTGTATTAAAATTAACCGTGTTTTGCCAATGTTTGTAGTAAGAAAGTGTCTTTGCTGAGCAAGCAAAAATAATGGAATTGGTTGGGAAACAAAACTTGGAAAAAAGTTATACTAAAAACAATATTTTTTCGGTTTTTGTTTGAGTGAGTAGTGAACGTGATTATTTACATAGTGTCCGCCTAAGGTTGATCATACGTTTTGGATGTAGGTGCGAGGCGTATGTTACTCCCAAGAAATGTGTGTTTCAGGGTTTATATACCTCAAAAGGCATGGATGTTTGTCATTGTGATACATTCTATTTTTTTACAATGCCACAACAGATCATTTCGAATAACACAATTCATGTTAATATTGGCAATGAGCTAAATAGCTAACTTACACAACTCGCTAGTTCTTTCCCAGTTAACACACTCCTGAACGTTGTACCTTGATGGTGTTTGAGAATCCAGTACTGTATGTCGCACGACGGTACATTGGAAAATAAACATTAATAAAAATTAAGTTATCGTAGTTTCGTAACCGACTCGTACTACCAAAAGTGAAAGAGTTCGGCACTCAACCCTTCTTACACTGTCGTAGTTTGAGAACAGGGCTTCGGGAACGTAACTCAAGGATCATTGTGAAGTTCGGTATTTGCAAATCGTTTCAAGATGCATTTTCAAAAGAGAAAAAATGCATTTAAGTGCGATTTTCATAATAATAAACATACAAGTTTTTATTGCACTCAAAAATGTGGCAGATGTTATAAGAATATTTTGAAGGTTAAGTTATTTGGTGATTTAAGTCGGGTTCAGAAAGGACATTCACATGAAAGAAAATCATGGAAAATGTTTGAAAGTGCATATGAGTCAAAACCATAGATAGGCGTATTCTTAATTTAGTTTTAGTTACCTTACACTTGTGGGTCAATACCTGTTGTTAGTGATCAATAAATATTAGGGTGTCGCAGCCAAGTCAAGATATTCCTTCTCCTCCTTCTACTGCCAACATTTTGTCAATTTCAATTGCTCGACGATTCTGAACCGTGGCGGATCTAGGTCAAAATCATGGGGGGGGCGATTTGCGTGTGCATGTACAGTCGTGGGAAAAGGGACTAAGCGTGGACGCACGGGGGGTATGGGGGGCGGAGCCCCCCAATAATTGCGCCGCAGGCGAAAATTTTGAAAATCAGGTTTTTAGAGTGCATTTGGTGCGTTTTAGAAAAAAGTGGTGGGCGGAATGTAATACGGAAACAATGTAGTTTGTGTGCACCAATTTGTTTTGTCGTCATATCGAGCTTACAATTTACAGCATTGGCCTAGATTGCAACATTATTATAAACGTTTGATCTTATTTTCAATTCATCATTTTATTTATTTATTTAACGTCTATCCTATTTAGTTAAAAAACGATTCACATAGGAGGACAATTTAATAAATCGAAGTACACTGATGCAGACACATTTCAGAGGCAAACTGATTATTTCTGACAACATAAAGGAAAGTTGGATTTTATTGGGAGTTTTAAATAATTAGCGCCGCAGGCGAAAATTTTGAAAATCAGGTTTTTAGAGTGCATTTGGTGCGTGCACAATAAAATAATAAAATCATTTTTTTTTTTTTTTTTTAAGAATCTGGGGGGGCGATCGCCCCACCGCCCCCCCCTGTATCCGCCACTGATTCTGAACCAACGGCTTAGTCTACAACATTAAAATTTTTTATTGACATTAATTTTATTGTGAGTCGCCACCGCGTACTTTTAAAAGAAATGATGAAAAAGTTATCTAGAAAGCGACATAGAAGTTTTTATGTAAGCCTAAATGGGTCTATAATACTGTATTAATACATGACTAGAAACTTGACAATATCGCCTCCAATGTTTACTACTACAAACGCAAGTGTTGGGGTCACTTGATAGTTAATATTCTATTGTTTATTGGTAAACCATAGCAATTCATTTTACTTTAATAAAATGATTATATTTAAATTAATAATTTTGCGATGTAATTTCAAAAGGTAATGCGATCTCAAACGTAACAAAAAACGGGTAAAAATACAGCCGAACATGTGCGCACTCTTAAACAATCGCACATTATACCAAGGTTACTTTTGAAATTGGTGCGAATTTCCATAGATACACCTTTTATACCTCCTCAAGAGGCAGGTGCAAGTGTAAAAGTTGTAATTACCCTCTGTACAAAAGAACACGTCTTTGGAAGAAATAGGCCTACTGTAATTACACCTGGACAAAAGAACGCTTATTTCTTCAAAAGTGCAAAAGGTGTAAAAATTGATGGACAAAAGAACAGACCTATTACTACACATTCCGGTGTCCCACGACAGAGTTTAATTTAATGAAGATAGTGGACCTACTCTAGTTCAGTATACTCATCAGTAGGATGTGTATGTGATTGGATGAGCGTAGCGAGCGAAGCAAAGATTCCATTTAACTACACTGGAAAAAAAAATCCGGAATGTTTTTTTTTCTGTTTGTATTTTTGTGTGTCTGTTAACACGATTCCGGCTAAACCCATACTCCAATTGCGATGAAATTTTATGGAGGCCTTCGAAATCTCTGAACTTAGTACTGCCACGTTTTTGAGCGCAATCGAAAAATTATTTCTCGTAAAAATCGCGATTTTACGATTTTTTTCGATTTTTTTAAATTTCTTCGACTTATAACACCTACATGCTTGGCCGATTGTTCTGATTTTTTCACAGAACCTTAATTTTATGAATTAATATATTCGTGTGAAATTTGAGCGCAATTGAAATATCATTTCTCATGATAATCGCAATTTTACGATTTTTTCAATTTTAAACATTTCTTCGACTTATAACACCTACATGCTTTATCCGAATGTAATGATTTTTTCACAGAACTCTAATTTTATGAATTTATATATTCGTGTGAAATTTGAGCGTAATCGAAAAATTATTTGTTACAAAAATCGCAATTTTACGTTTTTTTTTCGTTTAAAAAAAATTACGCTCATCCATCAACGCGGCGGGACTTAAGCGTTTTCCTAGTTCATAAAAATAACGTATGTGTGGGGCTGTACGTATGTGTGAGTGTATGTGTGTGAGTGAGGTGGAAAGTTATAAATATAAATAGTTCAGGCCTATATAATAAAACTCTTAGAGGTTGTTACCCCCAAAAACATTATTTTAACACACAATCTGTAATAGCATAATACCGTTGAGTGAATAGTATATTATATTATTCACTCAACAATAATACTACACTCCTATTAAAAAATTATATCTTGTTAGTTGTAACTGATTTTAAACAAATTGTGCTTTATGATCCGAAATTTGCAAAAATTTACATTTTCGGAAATTTCCTAAATCAATTTTAACATGATTATTTTTTGTTCCACATATAGGTTCTATAACATTGTACCAAGCTGAAATGGTCATTCATAACATCGTGACTTAAAAGTTAAAAGTTAAAACTGTACACAAGTATAATTGGCCTACACTGAAACACACAAAAATATGCATTACGAAATCACACTCTTTCTTGGTAATCAGCATAATATTTTGTCTGAACCATTTGTCCAAATTACAAAAACAAAATATAACGGATTTAGAGAAAAGGCTGACGAGTGTGTCAATAATGGTCAATTTACTATGGATATCCTCCAAGGTCACGCTCGCGGACGGGGCGCATAAAAAGATCGCCCCATACTATTTAAATGGGATATTTTTGCCGATGGGACGTAGCCCGAAAATAATTACGAAGTTTGACAATTTGTTGATTGTTGACGGCTCATGGTGGACCCAATAACTTTTCTGTTGCCCTGTTCATTCATAACTCATTTCATTTTCATTTCATTTCTTTATTGCATAATGCATACAGTACAGCTGTTGAACATGCTAGATGAAATGGTATGTCATACACCCATTGGCAGTACATTTTCTATTCTAGATTAAAAATTAAGTTAAGATATTTTTAAAATATTACAAAGTATCTCTTCAACAAGTTGGCCTGAATGAAATTTGTTTGTTGAGTTTAGCGGCGACCTGTTGATGAAATTATTTATTGATCGGGCATATTCTGAGTGGAGTTCCACACCAGCAGGGCAGCAGCATCAGCTTTGGGATTATGGATATTTAGTTTGCCATTTAATGCGAGGCCCGGGATTTTTGTGCTGAGCTCTCTGCTAATAAACTTTAATCTACCCTGCAAATTTATGCATTCCGAATTTTTACTCGTGAATGTAAAGCCTATTTTAGGCCCAATCCCAAAACAATGAATACAAAATATTTGAATGCGTCTGTATTGTGCTATCTTTACCAACCTCCGATATCTTCGGAATGTATAAAAATTGAAGGAAATTTTAAACATATTGGATAGGCTACAAATAATTGGATGAGCGTAGCCAGCGAAGCGAAGATTCCATTTCAATACACTGGAGAAAAAAATCCGGAATGTTTTTTTTCTGTTTGTATTTTTGTGTGTTTGTTAACACGATTCCGGCTAAACCAATACTCCAATTGTGATGAAATTTTATGGAGGCCTTCGAAATCTCTGAACTTAGAGCTGCACGGTTCGAAACATTGATCGAAAAATTATTTCTCATGAAAATCGCTATTTTACGATTTTTTTCGATTTTTTAAAAATTCTTCGACTTATAACACCTACATGCTTTATACGATTGTAATGATTTTTTCACAGAACTTTAATTTTATGAATTTATATATTCGTGTGAAATTTGAGCGCAATCGAAAAATTATTTTTTATGAAAATCGCAATTTTACGATTTTTTAAAATTTTAAAACATTCTTCGACTTATAACACCTACATGCATTATCCGATTATAATGATTTTTTCACAGAACCTTACTTTTATGAATTAATATATTCGCTTGAAATTTGAGCGCAATCAATCAATTATTTCTCTTAATAATTGCAATTTTACGATTTTGCTATGATGCTGCGATAATGCTAAGGCTTTTACATTTTTTTAAAAGTGAAAGGTGTTTTAGATTAAAAAACAATACATCTAAACATTTAACAGACGGATTTTATAATTTTTGTTTTGTTTGATAAATATGATTTTTTGCCTTTGCTTTGTTGGAAAATGTATGTTTTTTGTAACAAATCTATATTTCCCATATTTAAATTAAAAGACTATAAATCTCATCAAAAAAGCGTCTTGTGAATTTGTCAGAATAATACTTGCGAGCACATTAAAGAAGAAATTATCCTTTTATCTTAGAAAATGTAGAAGAAATAGGAAAAAATGTTAGCAAATGTGCTAGAATAAAAGTTTTGAAATAATAGCATTTAAAGATTATTAATTTTGTTTTTTGGTAAATTTGAGTATAATATAGCCTAAAGGTTCAGTTTATTTATTTTACATGAAT
This sequence comes from Sweltsa coloradensis, assembly GCA_024449915.1. Lineage (NCBI taxonomy): Eukaryota > Metazoa > Arthropoda > Insecta > Plecoptera > Chloroperlidae > Sweltsa > Sweltsa coloradensis. The sequence continues at coordinate 70,947 of JAMZAV010002414.1, read as the reverse complement.
TCACTGGGCCTTTATAACCTGTTAATCTAGGCTTCTTTAAAATTGACTAAAATTGTTATGAATAAAACTCTTTACAGCCCTAGATTAGGCATAATATCAGTACTGGTAAGCCATTTTCCCATGCAAAATAGCATGCAGCGCTCAAGAAAAAATTCATTTCATGCTTTTAGCATTATATCAGCTGATATCAGCATAAAATAAATTTATGTAATTAATAAATACAGAAGTAAACTTAAAAACAATTAAAACAATAATAATGCAAAATTGCTGGTTTTTCATACATTTTCAGTGAAACAACCCCTTAAACAATGACGCTCATCCAACAACGCGCCTGAAAAAGCGTTTGCGAAGCTTCCTAGTATTTATATTTATATTTGTGATGCATTTTAAATTAGGCGCCAGCACTGCCGACTGGAATGTGGACATGATCCGCATTTTTTTGCATTTTGCCTACGGTGGCGGTGGATTTTTGTGACGCCCCCATTGCATGAAATCCGATCTTCATTTTTTGTGAAAATTTGGTTGTTTTTTAATAAGGTAGGCTAGGCTATGAAAATTGTGGTGTGTATTGTGAAAACACTTTATTGGTTTAGGTTTATATCATTTAGCCCTACTAGGCTAGCTTACTTTTAGGACGTAGGCCTAAATCCACAGCCTAGGGTATGAATGGAAATTTTGTGGTTATGTTTTCTTTTTCACCAGTGCATGGGCCCTAGGCCTAGAGTGGCGCATTATGACCTAACGGTTGACGCGCCCTTAAACTTAATTAATCAAATCCTCCTCAGGGTAATTATGAACAATTCCGCATTCCGTCAAAACGTGTTTTTTTTTTTTTTATGTAAAAACACACCTAAAACATCATTAAATGCAATTTCTGACCGGCGCACAACAATTAACAACAAGTATCCCCAACCTCGTTTTTAACGGAAAGGATTTCGGGTGCGCTCTTATGGATTATATCCTAGATCTAGCGCGGCGTACTACAACTAGGCGGAAAGTTTGGCTGGCACTCTTGTCGCTAAGCGGGTCCAACTTTCAACCAACTTTCAACCACACTTTTTTCACAATAAAATCAATGGAAAACAACTACAAATTAGAAATAAGTTAATATTAAGTACGTATAGTGAGTAATTAATAGTAAACACTCTCGAATTACACGAATAATGTCAAATAATTTACATTATTGAACATGAACGTCATCTCACTCTGATCAACGCGCCATTTTGGATGTTGGCTATGTAGGTGTACCAACCTTTTTGCGATATTGTGGTTATTGTAATAAGTAATTTATAAATATGTTATTGTTATGTTAAGTAAACAATTAAATAGTCGAATAGCACGGGGGTTTGGGGGCGGAGCCCCCGACGGGGTCCAGGGGCGGAGCCCCGGAACAGAATGAGGTACAAACAAACAAACACGACAGGGACCGCAGGACAAACAAAAACGGACAGAATTAAACGTAAGTTTGGTGTGTTTTGGTTGGTACGTCGGAGAATGGAGAGACTTTGCTAAAATGGCCGCCGTGATCAACTAATAACAGTGAAATTAGTCTGCGAGTAATATTGTGTTCACCCATGTAATTGTTAATTTTGCAAAGTGGTAATTGATAATAAATTGTTGATATTGAATTTTTACACATTTATTTCTAATTTGTAGTTGTTTTCCATTGATTTTATTGGGAAAAAAGTGTGGTTGAAAGTTGGACCCGCTTAGCGACAAGAGTTCCGTTTGGCTAACCTAACGAAAGTACAGGCAAATTAGTTAAAAAAAAGTGATAAAAACCAGCAGTAAACATCCAGACGGCGGTGAGACTGCCATAGGCCTTGGCTCGGCCTACAGACAGCCTAGAAGGTGTAGGCCCTACTGTTTTTAACAATTTTTAACACACTTTTTACACATTTCCAAGGTAAGCGCCGTTGTGAAACGTTAATATATCTACTAGGGGGGGATGCTTAGTAAAGCCTTTTTGAAAGTTATTTTTCAACTCTGACAATAATACGGAATTGTTCATAATTATCCTCCTCAGTTGTGTCCGTCACTCCACTTAATATTTCTGGTGGTGGTTGGTTGGCACTTATTTCCCCCATTTTCTTCACAAGGTCTCCCCCAGCTCAACTTCTCTCCATTCAGGCCAAGGGCCTAGACTTAGGCCAATAGGCTAGGGTAAGGACCTAGGCAGGCCTTAGGGTGTGACCGTTAAAGTAGGGTGACCAGACGTCCCGGTTTTCCCAGGACAGTCCTGGTTTTCAGGTACCTGTCCCAGTGTCCCGAGAGACACCACCCGGGACTGGTAATTGTCCCGGTTTTCCCACATCTAGGACGATTTTATTAATTATATAGTCATTTTTTGGATTGCCAAATACTAGGCCTATCTTATTTCATTTTGTAATACTAAATATGTAGGCCTACGTAGTAATACGACTCAGGCGCGGACTGGGTCGAAAAGGCCCGGGATGCTGGCTGGCATGTAGTATAGTAGGCTATGAGGTCGCGTACCTAGTAAAGCAGTGGTCTGGGGCGAAGCTTCAGCCGCCGGAGGCAATTTCGCCAAAGGCGAATTTTTTTTGGGTGGTTCGTTATATTTTATGGTCTAAAACGCTATTTTAGCACGCGACGCGATTTACAGGCGCCAACTAAGTAGCACTACCCGAGCTCGCAATTCAAATTTCGCAAAAATTATAGGCCTATTTGAGGAAGCCTTACAACCAATAACATAACTCGCAAGTACCAAATTGACACTCGCAAAATGCGAGCTTGGGGGATTAGTGTATATACTGATACTGGACATTTTGATTGAATCATGCAAAACTTTCCAATAATAATGTGTAAGCGTAAGCTGACAACCTGTAATGAGACGATTCACGGTACAACTTCTAGATCCCCCCGCCGGCGCCGGCTGCCCCCCCCCCCCTCACCCAACGCCATTCCCTTGCTAGCTGGAACCGGCAAACCAAAACCAAAATACTTGCAATCACATCGAAATTTCTTCTCGTAGCGCGGCGGCGAGAAAGTCAATTAGTTAAACATGATAGTCACTAGTTCCTACTGAAAACTGAAAAGTGAGAACACTGAACAACCATTCTCTTTTGAAGAGCCGCCTAAGGCACCCCATGAGTCATCATTAATATTAATGAATTTTGTTCGGCAACTCTTTTTCGCAGTAAACAAATATACAATCATATACATTTTGTCTGAAACTGAAAGTGTAGTGTGTACAAATGTTCCACAGGGGCCCGGAATGTCAAAAGCCCGGGGTGCGATCGCACCCCAGCACCCCCTGCCAGTCCGCGCCTGATACGACTCGTCACTTGTCCAAGACAGTGTAGTAGCATGTCAAACTGAGATATTTATGTGTTGTTCTGTGTTGTATTTTTTACTGTTTGTGTTAGTCATCCGAGTGTAAAATGTGTAAGAGAAGGTGCGTGTTCAATGACAATTTGCAAAAGAGCTATCCTTTTATTAAAAAGGCTAATCTAGATAACAAAGTGCGATGCACTATTTGCAAAGGTGTAGCCCTATTTTCAATAGATTACGGAGGCAAGACCGACATTATCGTCACATGAAAACGAAAAGAAAAAAATGCGAACCTTGCCTCAATCAAAAGTGAGAAAATTCATAAATATTTTTCGCGAGAGAAAATGGGTAGGCCTACAGACAGACGAGGCCAAATTAGCACTCTGCTTAATTAAGGAACATTTGCTTACCATACCGTGATGCACAATCACAGTTTTCGTTCAATAGATTGTAGGCCCTACGTCTGCGATAGTGCCACAACCATTTCAGTTTCATAGTTTCTTTGTTAATTATTAGGCCTACATTTAGGGATGACTTCGGGTCGAAAAATCCGGAACCGGATCCACCCTCGCCGGAACCGGTTCGGAACCGGTTCCTACACATATTTTTCTTTCTCAATTTCGTAAATTTGAGTCGCGCGGGCTAATTTCGATTGAAAACATGGGCGGGGCGATAATCGATTTGAATTTCGATAGGGGGCGGAGCCGTGTCTCTGACATTGTAGGAACTGCTTAGTGAAAATAGTTGAATAAACAATGGCCTACAAGATTGTTTACTTTCGTTTTCGTTCATAAAGTTTGGATTATGTGATCTTAAACGTGAAAAATGAATAAGTATATGATTAAAATGTTATTAACAAGTTCTGCAATGTTATTAGTACACAACACATGGGCCTAGGCTAAGCCTAGGTCAAAATTGTGACGCAACATTCATAGGGCCTAGGCCTAGGCCTAAGAATTTTGCAACCACGGGTGTTTCTGGCTCATTTATTCTCGTCTGTGCCTAGGCCCTTGGCAACTTTTAGGTTAAAAATAGAACCGGTTCCAAAAAAGGGGAACCGGATCGTAATGGAACCGGTTCCGAACCGGTTTCCGGGTACCCGAAGTCATCCCTACCTACATTACAAGTATTTCGTGCTTTCCTTGCTCAGATTGCTCTAAAAGCTATCTGGAGGACAGAAATACCCCCAAAAAATTCGCCTCCGGGGCTTTGCCCCAGACCCCGGATATCCCACGCAAGTCCATACTGATAGGCCTACTTATGTCGAGGTGTCCCGGTTTTTCGTTTTTGAAATATGGTCACCCTACGTTAAAGTTACCGGGCTATGTTAAAATCGTAGCCAATGTTTTCCGGCATTGTTTCCCGGGCTGTTGTAGAGCGTCCTTTAGGCCTAGCCGCCTAGGCCTAGCCTAGTTCAAGATCACATTCACTTTAAAGCTTAAATGAATTACTAATCAAATGGGGTTACTTTGCCTACTATTTCATGTTTTTTATTAATGGTATCCACATTTCTTATTTTAAAGCATTTTTCTTCACACATTATAGATAGATAGGTAGGATGTAGGCCTAATACATTACAACTAAGGCAATTTAAGATTTTACTCTCAAGTACAGTTTTCCAATTTTTTTTAAGTTAAAGAGTAGGCAATGTTACCCCTTGATTGGGGTAACTTTGCCTACAGTTGAAAATACCACTATAATTCCCTTTATAAGAATTGTGTAGGCAAAGTTACCCTTCCATTGTGGTAACTTTGCCTTTTGATGAAATTATGCAACTCAAACTTCAAACTGCCAGAGCCAGCGGTTTAGCCGAGCTCGTTTAACCGGTTCCCACTCGAACACCGAAGTTAAGCAGAATCGGGCGTCATGGGTAGAGTGGGTGACCGCTCAGCCCTGAAACTCACGTATACCGCTGGTTAGAGCAGATGGAGGGTTTGAAAGCTAGTGTAACGGCTTTGTTCTCCTCGACGTCTGCTCGGCAATCCGGGTTAGTGGAGGAACCTATATGACTGTCAAAGTTACACCGTCCTTTCGGATGGGAGGTTAAGCCGCTGGTCCCCTTGGTACTTTTCGAAAGGAGTAGGCTACGTGCCGGTACCGGGTTTCCCCTCCTCCCTTCTGATCATACTTCATCCTCATCTATCACCACTCATTGTCTCGATTAGCCAAAGTGCATAAATAAATATGAGACGTTTTAAAGCAATATCCAATCCATCAATCAAACCAATTCAAACTGCCAGAGGCCATTCATAACTATTTTCCGCATTAAGTCTTTCGCATTAAAAACTTCATCATGATTTGTTTGTTTTTCAAGATTTCTATCACACGGCCTATGTGTATCCCTGTATTATAGTGGGCCTATAGGTACAGCATAGTTAGTTAGTTAATGTTGTTTAAGGGCACTCAACAGTAGAGTTATCAGTGCCCATGTCAAGTGTATTGGAATCTTTCAAATTTTCTTTTTCCATAATTGTGGATTACCACCATGTTTACTTCCCTCCAAAGGGAGGAACGTAAGGGAAGACGCGGGGGGTTAATGGGAAGGAGTAAGGATGTTGGATAGGATGGGTTAAACTGAGTGGGAACGGAGGAGTGCTCGTTGCAGAGAGGGCCAGCAAGTATGGAGAAGAAAAAAGTGAAAAAAGAAAATAAATATGAGTAAGGCTGTGTGAATGAAGAAAGGTGTGATAAAAAGTTGCGCGAGAGCTCGCTCTGCAACACGCACCCCGACCGGCCAGAGCTCGCCCTTAGTTTTGGGGAATACAATACTCCCCTACTCACAGGCCAAACCACGGGAAGGTAGAGAGTTGGACTTAATTATCTTAAATTAAAAATTATTTTAAAATAAAAAATATTTTAAAGTAGGCCTAATCTCAAAAATATAGTGATTTTTAAGGTTAGGCAAAGTTACCCTTTAGTGATCTACAAAGCATGGGGAAACATTGCCTAGCCCCAAAACTCCCTCAATAAAAAAAAAATCATGCTTAAGTTAGAAATTTACTGTTAACACACATTTAATGTAGCTAGGGTTGCCAACCGTCCGGAATTTCTCCGGACAGTCCTGATTTTGATGCCTTTGTCCGGAAAGAGGAATTGCCTCATTCCGGACGGCACTTTGTCCGGAATTTGTGAAAAAGTCATATTTGTACTTCATTTTAATGAATTTTAGAGTATTGCAGTGAATTAGTGTTTTTTCTCTCTAAAGTTGGTACATCAGTTGGTTTGGTACTTTGGAATAAAAGTTAGTTTTTTTCATGTAGCCGCCTTTCCGTAGTCCTACTCCTAGCTAGTCGTGCTCGTGACCATAGAGAAATCTCGTGACTGCCCTGTCCCACTACCCCTCCCCAACCCCTTTGTATTGTATGCGCACTTGGCGAGGCGCAGGCGCTACAACATGAGATTTCAGTTTAATATTAGTCCGTTTGTTTAGCGACCGTGGCCAGACGTGTCGGCACTGAACGTACAGTGAGCGATTTTCCTGTGCTTTCTGTCGGATTGTTGCATCGTGAAATGGAACTGGTAGGCAATTCGCCTCCCAAAAAGAAGAATTACAACTTGGATATATCCAAGTCATTGAATCTTTAAATTACGTATCCGGCTGTTTTGAAGGTTAAAAGAGTCCAAAAAAATTTCGCCTTCGGCGGCTGGGGCTTCGCCTCGGACCAATTATTGTGTGCCCACTAAAATTCGAGATTTGTCCGGAATTCTAGTTGACCCAAGTTGGTAGCCCTAAATGTAGCTGCAAAAAAATAAAACAAATTCATAAGTTGACTTTTGAAGCAACATTCAGGCAGAAGTTATCAACTTGACCAAAATACTTCAAAAAGAGCTTAGATGCCAAGGGTCTATAGAAATTGCGCCAAAACCAGTGGTGGCCATCTTTAATCCAGAAAACATTATCATAGGTGCACCAACTTCATAAAAAAAAAATTGTTTATTATTTTGAATTAAACCACAGCTGCCTTGTATGGGAGCATGGTACAAGGATATCTCTGTGTGGCTAGGTATGACACTGCGCATCTCCGCCGCGAGTGTGACGTCAGCCCGATCTCGTTCATGTGAATCAGATAGCGCCCGGCCGTATAACGCCACACGTGTTCATTGCTCCACTCTGTATTTCTCAAGTTGTTTGATGGATCGCGACTGGGTTTTCAGTATACGAACATTATTGTGCATTGATACTGTGCTAGTACTAGCGAGTAGTGACAGCTTACGACATTTTTCCATTAGCAATTAACTGGAATGGTTTTCATTAGAGCGATATCTCAACTTGCATATACATTCAACTTCCAAATCATAACAGATTCAAGTGCCCCATCTCATCAAGATATCTCGGAGCAGTGTGTAATCAGTAGTCTTGGTGGAACAGTGTCGTGACCCTGGTCCAGATATTATCTTGCTCGTGAAAAGTTCGCTCAATTTTGTGTCAAACATATATTTGCGTGAATGAAATTCTCTTCATGTCGCAGTTTTAATAGCATTTTAGGCAATTATTGTTAGTGGGTTTAGTACGGACGTATGGATGTTTAATGGATGTACAACGCCAGTCAGTGTATTTGATATTAGGCCTACTTTTTTGTTTTGCGTGTCGCAAATGATAATTTTATTGTGTATAAGTTATAGACCCTCGACGATACATTTGGGCCTGTTCCCACAAATTAGTTTTCTTAACAGGGGATAGGACTTACGTGTTAAATAACAAAAACATAATTCTTATGACGGACCAATCAGACGTTAATAATTCCATTGATTATAATTCTTACGACGACCAATCAAACTAAAACAATTTCTAAAGAATAAAACACGGTTGTAGGAACTGAACCTTGCTTTACTTTACGTCGCTTTTAATTTTTTTTAAAGTCAATCAAAAGGCTTACATTGACAGAAAAATATCAACATATTTTCACTCACGCGAATATGCATCCGAATAAAATAAAACAATTCATAGTGAAGATATAGTCTACCCAAAGAACATGCCGAAGGAAACGCACATTTGTAAGTGCTGAAATGTTTGATTTAATTATTTCGAAGTACGCGTATTTATTACATAATGTTTTAGCTGAGGGAGATGTAAAGTTGATTTAGAAATTAATTACAATCAAGGACCCTTTTATTCCCGCGTCTAATTACATTCTAATATAATTTTGGTGAAAACGGTTGTGCATTATTTGTCCATTTGATCTAGCTATTTCGATTACTATTTGATTATTATTTCGATTGTCTGTATTAGTCTACAATGTGTAATCTTTTACGCGGTAAATAATTGCGTGGTAACAGGTTTTATTAGATTTTTTGTAATCCTATATTTCAGTATCAGATAATTCGTCTGCACTACAACAATAATTAAAAACTTGTGTTAAATCTCGGGTTGGAAGGTTTAAAACATAAACAACGAAAAAATCACGCACGGATTTCTTTACTTGTTATAATTTATATATACACTATAACTTTCCCAAAAGTGTATCACAGTAACACTTGTGAGTAGGCCCTATGCATCATATTACGGCTAATATAAGTAATTAACTACAATAAGCCCATAAAACTATCCACCCACATAATTCCTGAACATTATGTACATAGTAACAAAAAGCAAGAAAGTTTTTAGTTCGGACAATGAATAGTTATTTGGAAATTAGTTTACGATTGCGGGATTTTATCACACGCCGAGCGGCGGCTGGCTCGGGGAGATGATCGGGATTACGTCATGCGCGGACTGGACGCAAACGCGTTCACCGGAATGCCAGACCTGGGTAAGGAAGAATATCATTGGATCATGGTATGGCAGGATATTCAATAATATAAGTACCTATAACAGGCAAAGTTACCCCTGTAGGCAAAGTAACCCCATTTGACGGTACCTACTTTTCCCCAACTAGGCCTAGGGCCCTACCCTTTCGGGGACTAAGTGACGTGACGTCTTTTTATTTTTCAAAGAAATTAATTGCGTCAAATTTGAATTGCTCTACAAATGGAAGGTAAAAACTGACACATAGGCCTACCACACATTTGGTGCATGACCCTGTGATAATGTATCATGATTCGGATTGATTCCAATGCCATCCCATCCCAAAATTTTTTTGTACATGTAAAAATCATCTAGGCCTAGGATACAAAAACATGTTTTTTAATTTTTTTATTTAAAAAATACTTTTCCTCATAGGCCTACAATAAATTTAGATTTTTTTACATGGTTTCACAATCAGGAATGCATTCAAATACATAGGCCTATATAAATTAAATTGACAGTAAAAAACTCATTAATTTTTAAAAAAAATGCCCTTTTACGTCCAACGGTTTAAAAGTTACCAATTCAGGTAGGGCCTACGCCGCTCGGCATCGCCAAATTTGAATTTTTGAGCGGGGCGTTACTCGAAAACTAAGCGCGTCAGGAATACAAAATTTTCCACGCTCAATCTACCGGTACATGTTAGTTTGAGTAGATTTGGGAAGTTTTACCAAAATCTGAGATGGTCAAGTTTTATTTAATGCTCGGCTTGGTTGATTTGACATGGAATGACCCGATAACCTAGTTGTCATAGTTCTCTATAAGAGCGTGCAATTCCTCCAAGCTAGTTAGGCAGGCCTACAAACCACTAGGTAGGCCTAGGCCTACTATTACCTATAATATAATGCAATGGATTCTTGAACGTAGGCATACTAGCAATACTACTGTAGGTCTCTATCTGGGCCAAGTCTTAAAGGCTCAGGGAAGCCTACACCTGGCATGAGCAACGAGGAGGCCTGTCTCTACTGGCAATGGCATTGCGTGATGATGGCCTAGAATGTGGGCACATATAATAAGAAGATATTCTAGTATCATGTAAAGCTAGAAGTAATGTTGGATCAGGGTGTTACTGGTTTCTTTTCTCTTTCAGATTTTTGTATGCCTGGTTGAACGTCTGGGTCTCGCGGTGATATTGATCTACCAGAAACTACCTTCGTGCAATACTAGTCAACGAACGAACAGCTGTTGCCTTCAAACTGGGATTTCCACGATGCTTTGGTGAGTTTTGAACTCGTCTTCCTACATAGCCTAGCAGTGTTCTCCCCTGGAAAAAATCAATGGTTATTCCAAAAACATTACCAACTATTGTAGCTATATCCACATGATGGGGACAAAAATGGGGGTCCGAGGGCTTGCCCCCGGAATTTTTTTGAGATCATCGATTCGATTTGGTGAGTTTTTGAGGTTTTTGAAGCCCTCTTATAGAATCTTTCTTTAGTTGGTTATGTGGTTTACTAGAGAGCATTTGATTGAAATTATAGTCTAGGCGGAGGCCTACTGTCAGTAGGCCTATGCAAATTACTGTAGTCCTAGCCCTATTGGTTGCTACAATGAGTAGCCTACAACTTAAAAGTGTGTTTAATAGGCCCTTATAAAGGTGACGATGTTATTTCCTTCTTAAGAGGGTAGGCCTATGCTGAGACTAGAACGGAGGCGAGTTTAAGCGCTCAGCTTTTTGGATTTTTTGGGTAGGCCTAAACGGTTTATAACACCATTATCAAATTTCACACTACCTAACGTTTATAAAGAATAAACCTATGTTATCCATTATGAGCATTCCTAAATTAAATTATTGATTTTGAATTAAAATTTTGTGAAATCACCAAAATTTACTCAATTTTGGTCAACTTTGGGAATTTATTCCAAGTGTAGGCCTACAGATTTTTTAACTCAAATTTGCATAATGGATATCAACGTTTAAATCAATGTGAACACGCAGGTTAATTTCGTTTTATCTTAAGATAAACGGTTTGGTGGGAATTTCCAGAATTGTAATCCATGTTTTGGATTTCCCATTTTTTCACCTTTTGGACTTATGTCTCGCAATGGATCTTTAACACTTATTTTGTGCACCCAATTACGGATATCAATATAAAAGTACTTTATTAACATCCATTCAAAATTTGATAATGATATTACCAACCGTTCAGCAGAAATCATCAACACCTGTTTGCGCGCATTTGAGTTGGGCCAAGCTCAGCGTACCCTCTAGGATTTGTATCATATTCATAGGTTTGCAAATTAGGCCTACTACAACTTAATGAAACATTGTTGTAGGGCCTATTTGATGAGTTTATTTTTATTACTACCAGTACCATACTTTGATATTAGGCCTATTTGTCTTAACAATCAATAAAAATGATAAAAATAAGAAATACTGTATAGCCTATCTAGGTGCCCGTTAGGGTGCCGCAGCCAAGCCGCGGTGCGCTACACACTCAAGCACCTTATACACCAAGCAGAGTTGGGGTGATTTCGAGGTGTTACCCAGTCGTCATGTAACGTGATGTGAACTTGAAAACTATTTTTTTTTTTTTTTTATTTTTTTTTTTTTTTTATATTTTATTTATTTTTTTTAACTATTAATCGAGGGGATTTAGGTACCTGACAACACATGCCAAATTTTATTGGGGTACGACCATTCCTTCTTGGTGAAAAAATGGCTTGAAACATGCTCAAAATCACTTTAAGGATGTTGGCTACTGCTACTGCTACTAACATCTAATTCGTCAGTTTCAATCGGCCCGCGATTCTGACCAGACGGGTGGGGCTACAATGTTCATATTTTACATGGACATTAAGGTTATAGTAATATAGTCTCTTTTGAAAAAAAAAAGTTGAAAAAGTTTGTTGGAAGGCTTCCAAATAAAGGTTTTAAAATAAGCCTTAAACACTAGGCATACAATCAACAAGTAACTATAGTTACTTGACACTTGTTGACGGTATAAGCAGAGTTAGGCGGGAAAGTGGGATACGTAAACAAATGGCGGACATTTTAAATTTTGCTTCTATGTGTGAAACGAGAAAGTTGTCATTATACTCTCATAAAACAAATCAGAAACCGTCCCTGACCTAGGCCAGAAAATTATTTATAACAACAGTGTAGGTCTAAAGTTCCATTAGGCTATAGGACTAGATAAAATTAATACCTACATTACATGTTTGACAAGCCTAGCCAACCCTAGGCCAGCACAACATTGTTCTGACACACTTCCCGCACAAATAACTAGTTTTGATTACTAAAAGCCTAATGCAGATAAACAATAGTATGATTGTCCACCAAGGCTATACAAAAATGTTCGGAAATAATACACATATTCTTTTCTTTTTAGCCATGTTGAGCCATGATCAAAGTCAGCTTGCTGCTACACACAATGTCGAAGCAAGGTGTCGAATATGAGCGTGATCATCTGTTTGTTTACATAATTGCAACAATCAAATCATTTCATGCAACTCGTCTTTCGATTGGCCCGCGTTTATGAAGGCACTGCCATCTAGAATAAATATAGAACGTTTTCGAGCTCTTGTCTGGATTTCGTGAACCTCACTCCACGTGAATAACAGCAATACTCTTTCAACTCACAACCCATGACGTTTTCCACGATACCGTTCAAGAATACCAATTCCTTCGAAAACGAAAACGACTTCGTTTTCAAATTGCGTTTTCAACTCATCTCCCACGAACTCAAGAATTGGGGTCCAGTCCTTATACCGTCGTTATACCATGGTTATACCACCTATACCCAGGATGTACATGAATCCGGGTCTAGATATTTTACATCCTATTGTTATTGCTAATACCATAGAAATTAAATCAACTTTGATAAAATTATTATATCTTAACAAATAATTTTACAATGGAACTTGAAAAAGTAATGTGATCACACACATAACAAAAACTTGTAGAAATACAGCCAAACCTTACACACTCAAAAGAAATGAGATCTATAAAAAGGGCCAAGCTCATCTACCCTTCCACATTTGCGCATTCTTAATTCATAAACGTACAGTGTCCCATAACAGCATCCTCGAAAAGCTTGGCAAAATAAAATTTGCATGTTATTACGTTTAAATTAATTAGAAAAAAAAACTTGGTTGAACTATTACGTTTAAATTAATAATCGCAAATTCTATTTTGCCAAGCTTTTCGAGGATGCTGTTATGGGACACTGTACGTTTATGAATTAAGAATGCGCAAATGTGGAAGGGTAGATGAGCTTGGCCCTTTTTTTAGATCTCATTTCTTTTGAGTGTGTAAGGTTTGGCTGTATTTCTACAAGTTTTTGTTATGTGTGTGATCCTATATAGGCCAGCCAAGGTGTTAGTTATAGTCCGGATGTTAAGAGACTTGACCTTGCATTTTTTGATACAAGCAAGGCACTTGGCACACGTGTTCTAGGGACCATACCCTACTAATTTTGAGGTGGAGCCATCGTGATATCCCGTGCAGGGACCCGTTATTGCATGTTGCCTACCCCTGCTGGTTTGAAGGGTTGATTAGCAAAACAATTTGGTGTTTGGTGATAGAAACTTGAAATTTTTACCAAATAGGGGTAACATTAGGCTTAACATACTGGCAACGGGGAACTTCGGATTTCTTCATAGTTAAAGGACATCACAACCCTGGGATTTCCCGGCGATGTAAAGAACCTAAGTTGTTTTAATGACTAATGGCGAAAACCAGAAGTCTCTAACTTGAAGCAGAAGTTAATTACACCTGTTTGAATAACAATAATTTAGGTGGGTGCGCGCGCATCCAAAATCGTGACGTAAAGATTGCGCACAGTCGAGTCTACTCCCCGACCTCAGATTACTGGTCAGCGCTGTAAAGAACTCTATCTGTAGAAGAAGATATAGTGTTTAGACAAAAACCAAAAGCTTCATCGTATTCAGTGGTCTTTCCTCTACAAGAATGTTGCAAAAGTAAACCTTCTTGTAGAAAATAAAACTTAGTTTTGGATATTTTATTAAAACATGCTAAAAACGACAAATATATCGTACTTTCAGAGACCTTGAAAACAAGTAAAATTGACCAAATGTGAAAATATTTTGACACCCACATATAGCTGTAGGCATGCAAAAAAAAAAAAAAAATATACAACATTATGATTCATTTCAAATATGCGTGTATTTGGGTGATATACTAATGCATGCTTTCGTTGAGAATTCACGCGCGACCGTCTTATGAAGGTAGCAGCCCCGTGGCACTCGCGATGCAACTTTTCAGAAAACATCAGACTCTTAGGTACTTGTTATGTTGCCTCTTCTTGCGGGGCAACGGCTGTGAGTCTCCCGTACAAAGCCTTGGAACCTGTTCGACATAATAGTGGATTTTATTTCGTTGTTGGCTCGTTAGTCAAAACAGTGAACCATCTTTTAATTATTATTCTCAATCGCGCACAAAACTAATGGCATTCAATCGGGAACGAAGCTTGCGGGTGGTCAAATTTCAACTCGATCCGAGCCTCCGTTCGAACGTTATGGCGAGACATACAAACAAACAAAAACAAAACAAAACCAGTGACTATTTTTTCCGGTAGAGTCAAATGGAAATGATCGTAATAATATTACAGGGACAACGCGTTATTCTCTCAAAAAGTGCACATATATTTAATTGGGCTTTCAAATATGCTAGAGCAATGAGATAACACAAGACGTCATGATTACCTTCATTATGACAATTATGTGGATTTATCCTGGATATTGGGCTTCTGCATCTGTTGCTCCTGGAAATGGAGGAATCCTAATACACTCCAGATTCCTCAGGAAACTCTCCTGAATTTTCTTTATCGCGCCCCGCAGGAATTACGACCCGTTTTCCCTTGCCTAATTAGTCCAACTGTTTATCCAATATACAAACGTCTATATGCAAGATAACGCCATCCTTTATTAGTAATTTCCTTGTTTCAATTCTCTTTTCTTTAATCGATTGGAAGTGTTTTGAATCAAAATTTGTCTAAAGATATGAAGTATGCACTTGATATTAATGGTTGAAAAGCCCGGGTGGTTAAACTATGCAGCCGTAATCTCCTTCGTTGATTAAAGCCACTACGGCATCGTTTTCTGAACAGCAAACACTCTCTACATTACTCGGCATAGATTTGCCCCTCGCCACTCGCCGCACTTGCACCAAAATAATGATTGCGTTCTTTCCCCCATTTGAATAAGTCTTAGCCTTTCTTCCTCACGTCGACGTCTATTTTTCTAATATCTCTTCATCTGTATATTCAGGTTCGTACATGTATGGAGTAAAGCGCCATAATGAAACAATGATTAAAACGTAAATAACAAGTGAGCGGAGGACCCTTATTATAGTTATTAATATTATTCGCCTAACACACAACGGAAACGCACCTTCAAACTGTGGTCCCGCGGCTAAAATTTAAACACTAATTTACAGATTGTCGCCGTCTAGGAAGGGTGACAATAATTAACACTAAAAATAAACACGAACACCTGATTTAAAATTTTAATAAACACGCGGGTACTGTTATCCGTGGTTACTTTTACTTAGTTTCACATAAAAACCAACACTAGGAAAAAAAATTATGAAGAAAAATCGGTGAAAGAATACTTAAAGCATAAGGGTCATACATAAAAATGCCAATATTTTAACACTTAGCGCACGCAACAAAATAAAACAAAAGTTTTGAGTAAATCACAATGGTCAAAGCACATGCCTAGAAGTAAACCTTTTCCGTATCAGGTGACTACTACACTGACGTTAGAAAGAGTTTGAACAGTTTGAACACCCAACAATCTTTAGATCAAAATGAATAAAGCTACACACACATCCTAACCTGTCAAACCGCGCGTCCACCCTATTGTTTACCTATGCGAAGCGACCATTGACTCAAATTGAAAGTGCTGTGGCCATCGAGCGTTATACCATTGGGTATTGTTGTACGCACTTTCGGCGATAACTTTTATATGTTACAGTATTCTTTACAATATTTTCATACATAGGATGCTGTTGGTTTCAATTATCTCTAGGATAATGTCGCATATTTGCACACTTGGTAAAGCTTTTCAGAATGGCATATCTTCCCTTTCATCTTCATGAAAAAAAGTTTGCCTTGTTGACATTTGACAAAATACTTTTTCTAATGGCATTCTTTGTATCTCAACCTCAACACTGGACACGTCCCAGTACCTAGGCCTACTAGTATTGTTTGACATTCTAGGGGGAAACTCGCCCTGAATGAGAAGGAAGAAGTGGACAGGGTTACTTTTGAGTCAAAGATGATAATATCCACGCAGTCTCGCTTATTACGATGAGTTTTGGGGGGGGGGGGGATTTTGGGGGTGATGAACAAAGTGCAAGATGATGACTGGTCAGGGCAGTCTGTGTATGGACACTAAATTGCGATCAAGATTCAACAGACAATAACTACCAAGGCCTCCAAATGGGTTTAAGTCTCCTATAATTACATGAACACACAGCAATAAATATATTACTATAGAGTATGGACCCAAACTCAAGGTTAATTGTTTTTTGTTTAAAAGAGTGGGCCAAATGGAAGACATTATGATTGAAAAAACACACTTCAGCAATTGTTTCGTTAAAATAATGTATTTAGTATAAATTGCCGCTGTAGGGAACATAGCTGTTTTACCCGGTGAGATCCTCTTCTATAACTCACTTGGTAGGTTTTTTGTTTGTTTTTTTTGTTTCTTTTTGTTTGTTTGTTTGGTTTGTTTGCATATTAATAATTCCCTGTTTACGGTATGTTATTAGGATTCAATTACAGCATTTTGTCTATGACTGAGGAAAGCCCAAAGTAGAGCGGAAAACGAGCTACGAACTCAACTTACTAAGTACTTATTTTATACATTGTCAATTTTTCTAAACCGAATTCGAATACATACACAATTACGGCAAAGTAAAATCTCAGTCTGGACGGGTTTCATACAAAATGCCCGTTTGGCTTTCACACAATAAGCCCGTTTGGCTTCAAAGAATGCATATTTAATAAACTAATAGATAAACGAGACACATTATACAGTTGAAACAAAATCGGCTCGTTGGTTTTGTGTGGCTCGTTGGTCTTGTGGTTTTGCGTATCTGCTTCCAATGGCAGAAGGTCAGGTTTCGATTCCCGTTTAAGTCAGAAGTTTTTTAACTTCTGATTTGACTTCAGTCCATCAGTCCCCTTTTCTTTTGGAGTTTGTAAAAGGTGATTTTGGCATAGCAACGAGGGACATAATAAATTTCAGAGTTGTTCTGAATCGGCCTTTTGATTCTGGGGGTTGATTCGCGGGTGTTCGCACTGTCCATACCACTGGGTTGCAATATTTCCAATTAAAAATATCGATCTTTGGTTGGTTATCGCTCCAAATCGTCGATTGCGTCGGGGCCTGCAAGGTTGGCTTGGTTGCTTTTGATTTAAAGTCCCCCCACTGAAAATCAGTTTCTATAACTGAGTGGGTAGACTCTAAATAAAATTTATTATTTATTTATTTATTTTTAAAATTCGTTGTATGTATCTTGTAGCAGCGACTGATTGATAAGCAAGCGCGTTGGAGCTCTTTTTTGTGTTGGGGTGGGGGGGGGGGGGGTGGGGGTGAGGGAAAAGCTCTCTTTTCTACGTGGGCCTCGTCTGAAGCAATTGCAAAATTGCAGGCAATAAGTGAATAACTACACGATATCATATTACTTAGTTATTAGGGTTCACGATATCATAAAACTTGCATCTGTATCGGGTATGAAATAAAACCATGGTTTTAAGGGATCCTAATACCATGGTATAAACCACTGAATGAAATCAACCCCGCATACGAACAGCTGTGAGCCGATACCTTATGGTTATGAACGGCTACACAGACTAAAACGTGCTTGACAAAACGAGTTTTTCTAAAAGGTAGTATATCCTCTGCAACTTGATCGCGGACGGCTCGTCGCTGGAAGCGTCGAAGTTTGCTGAAAACATCCTATCATATATTATTTGCAATCTTGAACACGTTTGCTTCGATTTCAGTGTAGTATTTTTTTATTTTTTTGCATGCCTACTGCTATATGTGGGTCTCAAATATTTTCACATTTGGTCAATTTTACTTGTTTTCAAGGTCTCTGAAAGTACGATATATTTGTTCGTTTTAGCATGTTTTATAAAATATCCAAAACTAAGTTTTATTTTCTACAAGAAGGTTACTTTTGCAACATTCTTGTAGAGGAAAGACCACTGAATACGATGAAGCTTTTGGTTTTTGTCTAAACACTATATCTTCTTCTACAGAGAGAGTTCTTTACAGCGCTGACCAGTAATCTGAGGTCGGGGAGTAGACTCGACTGTGCGCAATCTTTACGTCACGATTTTGGATGCGCGCGCACCCCACCTAAATTATTGTTATTCAAACAGGTGTAATTAACTTCTGCTTCAAGTTAGAGACTTCTGGTTTTCGCCATTAGTCATTAAAACAAACTTAGGTTCTTTACATCGCCTGGAAATCCCAGGGTTGTGATGTCCTTTAAGGGATGATAGGCCTATGGGTTTTAATTTTGGGGGTTGAACATTTTGATTTAAATTTTTATTGATGCCATTCTTGGTGTAGGCCTAATGTTGGACTTTTACGTTAAAGTATTTCCCAAAATCTTCAAACAAAATGATGGTGTTTAAAATATGACAAGCGACCCCTAATTTGGTCATAATAACCTGTTGACATAATGACCTGAGTTATGACTTATTTGAAAAATTGTTAAACATAGTCGTGTGACCACTCTATTTAAAGCTTAGATGAAGTAGAATAATATGAAAAAATTTCAACATACCATGTTGACCTGTGACCTTTTTCGTCCTTTATATGACCTTGATAACTGTTTCAGCATGAGCTGTATGACTGCATAATGTATACTTATAGCACATCCAAATGCATGTGATATATTAACAAGGTCATTTATTAAATGCACTCAACATGTAATGTTATAAGGCTGCATTGCGAACGCTTTTTACTGTCGCCTTGATGGATGAGCAGTTTTGTACCATTGAACCCTCTTTTACTATACTTTTACTTCGTCGTTTTTCAACGTGTTTACATAGAATATACGATTTTAAAAAGAGTTTTAAGTTCCTGGTAGATCGTTATGATGAAAAACCATAAAAAAATAATAATAGTAAATGCGTTGTTTATGTTATCCAAGGGTGAATCGTGGCCAATCAGTGGTCCGTTTTTCAAATAACTGATGGCTACTTGCTCATCAATGGAGTCAAATTAACAAGGAATTGGTTCAGGTCCGCTTTCATTGGGGTGGAATGAACGGTTTTTCTTATGATTTTATCAAAATATTACTAGCTAGAAGTGTACTGTAGTATAACGTTAATATGAACAATAACATTAATAATACAAACCAACAAACAAAACAGCTGTTTGAATCGCGCGCCTTTTGCGACCATTTTCCGAGAGCGCGCACTCTCTCGCTCTCTGGTGGCGCGGCAGTAAGTTCATTTACTAAATATTTTATGGACCCCATCAAATTTAACAAATTTCTACTCTTTAGCACAGCCACTCGACCTCTTGTTCATAGATCTATGGCCAAAATGACCAGTCATCAACCAAGCTCATCGTCCTTGTCTGTATTGGGGGCGTTGAGATCTTGTATGAAATTGGATCTAGTAAAATGCCTTTTGAATACCAGTCAAAACAGTTCTGTAGTAAATGCCCCCCCTGTAGATGCAAAAATATGTGATGGGTTAAGCCCCCCCCCCCCCCCCCCCCCCGGTCCACTCAATTACATTCCAAGATTACGTAGACAGTGTTTTTCCTCCCTTCCTCAAGAAAGAACTAGCATCTGTGCTACGCTTAGATATCATTTGGAATAAATACGACCCTATTAGTCTTTAAATATGACACGGGACAAATATTTAGGACACTCGTAACTCCAACTACAAAAATTCCCAAAGGATGGCCAAATTTTCTACGTGATTCTGGTAATAGAGAAGTTTCTTAAGGATGTTAGCCTCCAGCATATCAATGACAAATAAGGAAGGCAAAGAAGTCATTAACACACTTGATACCCTCTTAGTTACTACCACCATACTCAAAGCTACCACTTAAGGCGGGTTGGCCCCAATGTAATCACAAGCAGGGAGAAACGCTCATAATGCTACTGATGTGCTAGTCCTTGCAATCAGCTGTGTTCCGGAAATGACTGGCATTGAAACGC
The DNA here is from genome assembly GCA_024449915.1 of Sweltsa coloradensis. NCBI lineage: Eukaryota > Metazoa > Arthropoda > Insecta > Plecoptera > Chloroperlidae > Sweltsa > Sweltsa coloradensis. Next base: position 50,707 of record JAMZAV010002414.1, on the reverse strand, counting down.
TACAGGAGCATCTGGGGACTGGAAGGAACCATCAGTATGTCGAAGCACACCATGTTGCAGCTTATCTAGGTAAATAACCGTATTGATTATGTTCTAAAAAAGGATACCGGGAACCGATTTGAATTATCTACTGGTTATTCTATAGCACTTCCTATGTTCCACGCATTTTCGGGATGAAAACCGTTTCCTCCTTTCGTGATGGTAATGGGAAAAAGTCTGCATTCGATGCTTGGAGAGCGTTTCCTGATGATACAAATGGTTTCATCGCCACCTTTGTTGGAAAAGTGGAGGCTGTCATTGAGACTTTGGAGAAGTTTGCAGCAGTTTTGTATGACATTGGAGATCAATTTACATTCACGTATCAAGAGCTACAATAACGTACGCTTGAGATACCCAAAAAAAGGGTTTATTTTAAATGTTCACTTTTTTGATGAAGCACTTACTTTACCGTGAATGAATGTCGCAAAATACTTTTCACCAAGAAAAACAGACAGCTAGAAACGATTCCTCCGACAAAAGACGCCTTAGTACAGCACATTTGACGCTCAATCTATCAAGGAGTACACGTCTGGGATCAAACTCTCTCCCTACAACAACAGCTGCCTTGGCCTTCTGAGTGGGGATGGAATATGACGGCAGATGGATGGGTGCCAGTGTGGACCATTCTTCCAATCGCTTCTGCAGCATGTATAAAGTTTGTACGATGCAGGGTGCGGGTGCAAGAAAGGATGTGGAGGATGATGCAAGTGTCTCAAACGTTAATGAAAGTACACAGCTCTGCCAGTGCGTCGCACTTTGTGAGCTTAAGTGAAAAAAATCCAAAACTTAACAAATTTGGTTAACTGCATAAGTAATTAATAATGTACTATAATCAACAATGGGTGTATTGTTACTTTCCTCTTAATGAATGTTAATCTAAAATGTTTTACCATAAGGATCAACCAGGAGCTTGGTGCTCCTTTTAAAAAGGTATATATTATGTAAACACGTTGAAAAACGACGAAGTAAAAGTATAGTAAAAGAGGGTTCAATGATACAAAACTGCTCATCCATCAACGCGGCAGTAAAAAGCGTTCGCAATGCAGCCTTATAACATTACATGTTGAGTGCATTTAATAAATGACCTTGTTAATATATCACATGCATTTGGATGTGCTATAAGTATACATTATGCAGTCATACAGCTCATGCTGAAACAGTTATCAAGGTCATATAAAGGACAAAAAAGGTCACAGGTCAACATGGCATGTTGAAATTTATTTCATATTATTCTACTTCATCTAAGCTTTAAATAGAGTGGTCACACGACTATGTTTAACAATTTTTCAAATAAGTCATAACTCAGGTCATTATGTCAACAGGTTATTATGACCAAATTAGGGGTCGCTTGTCATATTTTAAACACCATCATTTTGTTTGAAGATTTTGGGAAGTACTTTAACGTAGAAGTCAAACATTACACCAAGAATGTCATCAATAAAAATTTAAATCGAAATGTTCAACCCCCAAAATTAAAACCCCTATCATCCCTTAACTATGAAGAAATCCGAAGTTCCCCGTTGCCAGTATGTTAAGCCTAATGTTACCCCTATTTGGTAAAAATTTCAAGTTTCTATCACCAAACACAGAATTGTTTTGCTAATCAACCCTTCAAACCAGCAGGGATAGGCAACATGCGATAACGGGTCCCTGCACGGGATATCACGATGGCTCCACCTCAAAATTAGTAGGGTATGGTCCCTAGAACATGTGTGCCAAGTGCCTTGCTTGTATAAAAAAATGCAAGGTATGCCCCATATATCCTTTAACATCCGGACTATTAGGGCCTACACTAGGTATAGGCTTTCAGTAAAAACCCGGAATGCCTATGGATTGTTGGCCTAAGGGTTAAGTATAAAACAAAGCAAAACAATTGATGAATGTTTTAATAAAATCAAATAATTTGTGTTGCCAACTCAGCACCACCAAAAACAGAAACAAAAATTTAACCCTGCATTACTCGCAAGTTTTTATTTAACGCCAGTAGGGCCTCCTACTTACTCGCGTGGGGTACATAACCCCATAATTGAAATAGACCTACCGTAGCCTACTGTATTTTGGAGTTTTGATGGTGTTCGGATGTAGGGTTCTGGGTTCACATATTTTTCTTTATTGGAATGTAGGCCTACTTGACTACAGTTTTCACCATTTTTTTTTTCAAAGTTTTTACAGAAACACCAATTAGGCTAAGGAATGTTTGTGAATGAAATTGGTATTTTGTTGAAACTTTACACAATTTGCTTGGAATATATGTAGGCCTACTAGTAGTTCCTCCTATTGAAAAGTATTAAATTTCCTTTACCCAACAATACATTTAAAAAAATATTTTTCACTTTAATTTGTTGACATAGGCCTATTTTGTACTACTATTAAGAGATAAAATCAAATTTTGTTACCTACCATTTGATATTTCATTTTTTATTTTATTTTTATTAGGCCACAACCAAACCAACTTTAATATTTTTTTGCTAAAACTAAGAACCCGGACTATCTTGTAGTTGTGTGTATCATGTAGTAGGTGATGAACCTGTTAGACCCTACTCGTCTTTTCCTTCAACCTCTTCACCTGCAGCCAAGAGCTAGTATAGCACGTGTGCCTGTGCTATAGCCAAGAGCTTGCAATTTGTAGTATTGTTTCCTTTCGTTTTTGAATCCCAGTCACAATTAGTAGGGCAGCCTCTCTCGTTGCCACGGGTCTTGGTTCAAATCCAAGGTAAGACATGGTTCTTTTGTCGCCCAAGCACCAGAGTCTAGGAGGGAAGCCCCCTCACTGGTTGTGCTGTGTTGTGACTTCCCGGGTAATTCCGAATTAAACTGGAATTTTCCTTGGACTAAAATAATGTCATTCCCTTGTATAAAACTCCAAGGGAATGACTATTTTTGACGTCCAAGGGAATGAGAAATTTAGTGTTATGATGCCCAAACATTTGAAGGGAAAATGTGACAAAGTGATGCAATACCACATTTCATTGTGCATTCTACTCAGCATCATCTGCAGTTACTACTGTCTAAAAAGGCCGATTCTAAGTGATACTTTTAGCATCCAAGGTAAATGACTAGTAGTTTGTAACACTCCAAGGGAATGACTATTTTTGACGTTCAAGGGAATGAGCAATTTAGGGTTATAATGCCCATGAATTTGGAGGGAAAATGTGACAAAGTGATGCAATATCACATTTCATTGTGCATTCTACTCTGCATCATCTGCAGTTACTACTGTCTAAAAAGGCCTATTCTAAGTGATACTTTTGGTGTCCAAGGTAATGACTAGTAGATAGTACACTCTCCTGATAATATCTTCAAGTATTAAATTACAACCAATTGCCAGCAAACTGTTTGACTCTCATCTGCAGTGCGATTCTATAAGATCGTTATGGAAGATATCAATCGTTATCCGGCACTTTAGCGACAATGTTGCGTGTTGCCTGATTCTGTAAAAATAATATAACAATATCGTTACGGTAGCAATCGCTATGATAACGAGAATGAAAAAGGTGTCGCTACGCCATCCGCTGCCCCCAAGACGCTGCATTGATTTGATGTATGCTTATTAGAAATGAATTTAGCGAGTAAAAGAAAAAAAATCGGGGCTACCACGACCCGGGAAAAAATTGCAGAACTTGGTTATTTTCGAGCTAGGTCCCATCGGCAAAAATCTCCCATAAGGAATAACATTGCGACGATCTTTACCCCCCGTGACCTTGGAGGATTTTGCTCAGAAAAATTATATTTTGCAACCACATAATCGTCAATCCTTCCTGTAAATAGTGTGCTCTTTGGTTTTCTGATAAGTGCTCTCATTCAGTTCCAATCCGCGGATTACCACAGGTATGTAACTGTGCTGCATTTTGTTTTGATCGTTGCTGTGCCGCCTCGCAGTAACTGACTGTGGCGGGGAAATGTCGCGTAGGAAGGGGGAGACTCGGATTGTCGGACACGAGCTCTCGCGTTGCATTGCAAGCCAATGACTATAATGAGTCAGTGATATGCGGTATGCCATAATGCCAGTTATTGTCTGTTGACTTATTAGTTATTGTGATTTGTGGTTATTGCACCTAGTATATTTTTTGACGTTAAAGGTGCGTAATTGGCAGATAAAGAAAAATCCAGAAAAGTGCCAGCGGCGGCACAGGAGTCAATAGAAAAACTGGTGGAAATGTGAGGAATGAGTCTTTGCTGTGTGGAAGACAGGAAGTAGCTGCTTTGCTGTGAAAAGTGTGACAGTTTATACCGACCAACTAATATTTAAAAACTGAATTTTGTCTACCTCACGTTATGCCGTATCTTACCTATTATTACAAAAAGGAAAAACAATACGAATGGGATCGAACCAGTTCTAAACATAATTAATACATGAAGCGTACCGTCAGTTTGTGAACTGTTTGGGCAAAAACAATTGAGTTTTTATTCAAGCTATTTAAGTGGGAACGCTTTTACCTCCTACAAAACATAAAAATATATTTATTTTGAGCTTCAAGATAAAATATTTTTTATGTATCAGACTACAAAAAACAACAAGGGTTTCCGCAGTTCCATTGGTCCAATATGAGAAGCAGAATAATAGACGTTTTCACATTAGACCAAACGAACACATTCGATTAGACTGATGACTTCATTTCATGGTTTAGTTTATTTACAACCTTCCAAGTATGTCTGCGCCTTGTGAAAGTGTGGAGTTACCCCCCACCCCCACCCCTCTAAACACGCATTAAGTGCAAGTGCAGTTGCTCAACCCAGTCTTATGGTATACACAGATCGGTATTATAAACACAGCTGGACCTAATAAAGAAGATATAGGGAACCTAAGTTTTGAAGGCGGGAAGGAAATTGGTTCTCTCTGGTCTCAGCGCCCATAAGAATTAGCATGGTACGAAAATGTAACTCGCCGTATCTTTTGACTCGCGCAAAAGAAATCTAAACCAATAACATCACAAGATGCATAATTTTGTAAAGAAGATGATGGCATTCTACTTTGCTCGATGACGCTTCCTAAATTCAAACTATTATGAGTTAAATGGACCCATGTTTGCGCGCTGTCGCAAATGTACTATGAATGAGCGGCAACCTAAGCGAGGCGCAGCTACGTTGTGTGCAGCTGTGGCATCCTCGCATACCACGCGCCTGTCCATGGTTGCTAAATGTACTTCGCATTCAAGATTTTGTTGGCACATTGAAGGATATTTTATTAGTAATGTATAATCTAGTACAACCCAGTGACCTCACAGTAGCCACAAAGCAAGTCGAATACCAAATGTTATGCTGATGCCACGGACAAAATGTTTTTACGTGCTTTTTCATGAGCAGATTGGAAGGTTTGGCAACAGTGTAAATGTAGAGTTCACTTCAACTCAAAACAAATGTCATTAATATTTGTGATAGAGCAGAGTTATGTATATCCACGCAAAGAGGAAAGATTATAGTTTCTTACAGTATGAATATAATTCCGGTCCGTGGTCGGGTTCTCGCGCTATCGCTTACGAAACATTTAGCACGGGTTAATCGCCTATACCACGCTGACCGGAGAGAACCGGACAACGCCCACTTAGGTTCCCTATTATCTAATGGCAAAACCCGATATCAGCTATCGCGCGGATGGGCGCGGGAAATAGCCAGGGGAAGAGCCTGTGTCTAAATCTGAATGGTTTTATCAAAGTTCGGTTATATGAACAACGATTCACGATTGGTAGCCCGAACTGTTTTTTGCTCCAAATATTTTGTCACAGTCATCGAAAACAAATATAAAAGAGTATTCTTTTAATGAACCTTACCCCATACTAGTACTACAACTGACAGTATTTCGTAATAAACATCCATTCCGTCTGGGCATTGAACCCGCATCTTCTGCTCGCCCTAGCTGGTACCTTAGGCCCCTGTTCTTCTTAAATGTGTTAAATGCTGTTGGTGCATTATAAATCTGAGTATGAAACAACACTGCTATGATAATTTTTAAAACATGCTTGTTTCAATTTCAATTATTATTAAGTTTTGGGCAATTTAAGAAGAAATGTCGAATTGTGACCTACACATGTAATAAAATGTGCTATGTTTTATAATGTGAATGAATTATGTACGTTGAACGTGTAATGTCGCATTGCCGCTGTTAAAATCAATACAAGTTTCTGTTAAATTACGTGTTTGTTATATTTACTTCTTGTTTCGTTTTTTTTGTATTGCATCCGTACACATAAGATAACACATAAGTGGAACTTTGTATATATTTCACTCAATATGTCATTCTTTAAAACTTATATTATATATTATGTATATATAATATTAATTTGCTATAAATACCCACGCGGACCGTTAACAATTGACAACTGTGGAACTGGAAACATATCTAATAAAATATTTGAGGGGAAGTGGATCCTGATTATTTTTGAGCTCATGCCTCAGGCTAGCTCGACTCACGGCATAGCGGCTGTACAGTTGCAACAAAAGTGGCTCGAGAGACTGATAGTGCAACACGCGCCGCGGAAGAGAGCCGAAAACTACAATAAATAATAACAGCTTACAGGTTTCGATTTACATTGTATCATGGGTCATTTTCGATTGATATTGCGCTGAAGAATACATGATCAAAAATAAATTTAGCGGTTAAAAGCCCCTTTAATATACAATGGTTGTCATAGCAACATAAAATAATTAAATTTTGGCAAAAAAAAATAATTTTAAAAACAACAACAACAATATAACATATTCAACCCAAAAAATAAACTTTGACAATAAGTTTCATTCCTGCTTCCCTTAAACGAGACGGGCAGCTGCGTGAAACTGGCTGGTTAACATAAATATTTACAAAACAAGATACACAATTTCGTACGTTTCGGCCAACTTGGCCTTGGTCACCGACCGTTAGAGAAAAACTAAATTTAAAAATATTTACAATATATTACAAGGCGCTGTTGGAGGCGAGGGTGAGTGAGGGTGGCAGTGCAACAGGTGGGAGGGGTCTAAGGGGGAGGCCTAGACCTATCTTAGATTGAGATTAAGTTTTTGGCGCGAGCTGGTGACTATGTGATGCGCTAATTCCCATTGTCTCAAGTGTTACTCATTGCAGAATGGGGTAATGACTTTACAACCCTCCTTGTGTAGCAGTCATTGAAGTCCCTGTTGTGGGTTCCTGCATGTTGTGCCACCGGTTTTAGGTCTAGTTTCCTGGCAGTGTCCTGCCTATGCCCGTTCATCCTGGTGCTCAGGGAATCTGTAGTTAGGCCTATGTACTCGGCTGGGCATAGCTGGCACTGTAGTTGGTAGATCAGGTTGGTTTGGTGCAGTTGTTGTGTTGCCTGATGGGGTATGTTATTCCAGTCGCTTGAGCAGTAAATGTTGAAGGGGAATTTTGCAGGTTTTACAATGGGGTCTCATGCAATGGTGTGAACCCAGTGGCAGGGGGAGCTTGTCGGTCTTCCTGACGGGACGGGGGTGTGTCTAACGATGTGGTCACTGATGTTGGGTGGCCGTCGGCAGTACACGCGAGGCATGTTCAAGGCCAAGTCATTGGTGAGGGCCGATGCTTTAAGAGTGTTCACGAGACAGACATGTACACGGCACGCTCGTAAGCACTCAAATTCAGATGTACAACGCTCTGGAGAAAAATTGAAACGTCATACGTGAATTCTAAAATGCACAAGACACAGATATTTTTATGCTGAACAACATGCAACAAACAGAATTGATGTGTGTAATAAACCCTACTATATACCATTGTTACGCATAAAGTCGACGCAACAGGAAAAAGAAGAGGTTGCTCCCGTCGCGTTGACTTTACGCTTAACAATGGTGAATAGTAGGGTTTATTACTACATAAAGCAATTCTGTTTATTGTATGTTCTTCTGCATACAAATGCCTGTGTCTTGTGCATTTTAGAATTCATGTATGTTGTTTCAATTTTTCTCCAGAGCATTGTACATATGAATTTGATTGCTTACAGGCGTGTCAAGGTCATATTTGTCTAGTGAAGACTCTTAAGAATGTGTGCTCCTCGTTTTAAGATCCTGTTGAGTGCCAGTAGGCCTGGGTGCCACTTGGTGACAAGCGGTATGATTTGGTTGCTCGGCGGAGTACATTGTACACTGGGATGGTGAATCCGTTCTAGGACCTTATGGCGAGAGTATCCCCGGGCAACAAAGGCATTCGCAATGCGGTGGCAATACTTTGCTAGGTCCTCTTCGTTAGAACAGATCCTCCGTCCTCGTGTGGCTAGTGAGTGGGGTAGTGCTTGTTTGGTATAGTTGGGGTGGCAGCTGTCATAATGTAGATAATGCTGGCTGTTGGTCGGCTTGAAATGCACACTGGTTTTGAGATGTCCGTTGCAGAGCTCGATGTCAACGTCTAGAAAGTTGACGTGGTGCTTGGAGATTTCCCACATGAAGCGTAAAGAGGAGAAGATGTTAAGTTCCTCTAGGAAGATGGCGAATGATTCTTCACGGTGGGTCCATATAGCATAGATGTTGTCAATGAAGCGGAACCAACAGAGTAGGAGTAGTGTCTGGGTTTTGAGAAAATCGGTCTCGACCTTGCCCATGAATAAATTATCATATGACGGGGCCATCCGTGTGCCCATGGCCGTTCCCTTAGTTCCCTGGAGCTACTTTAGTATATCTACCCATGCTGAGTGATAAAGACCACGAGTTTGTCGAAACGTTTTGATCAGCAACTTTGTCTACTCATCTATTTGTGTCTGTGCGACCTACCTAATGTTTTTAAGGTAAGCTGTAAGGAAAGCTATTTATTTAGCCTATAGATTTAAGAGCAATTTTTAAATTCCTTTTAATTTTTAGCCTAGGCCTACATTGATAGTTTTTTAACCTGGTAGTCCTAGAAGAATTACATGTCTAGGCCTAGTCACTCATCACCATAACAAAGTAGGCTACAAACATCTTCCGCGCAGGCGAGATGATCGATCTCAGATTGGCTGCTTGTTTCGTTCTAGGGTATCTCAGAGAAGTGCTGAAATGTAAGATTTTCTTCCATTTTTTATTTTTCATATCAATCGCCACTCATATCGCACAGTTTAGCAGTCACGTGGTACTTGACAATCACGTGACTTTGCATATCAATGAAGTGGATCAACTCATCATACTTGTTGTGGTTACTTGATCTTGTGGTTAAACTGTCTGTTTCCAATGCAGAAGGTCCAGGGTTTGAATCCCGCTATAGACAGAAGATTTTACCATTGATTCTTGACTTGGGAATGTATAAACGAGGACTTTGGAGCCGTCCTAGCAACGAGGCACATAATACATTTGTTCCAAATTTTTCTTCTTCTCAAATGCTCCCAATCGTCTTACTCGGCCATCATGTGTTGTCGTGTTAGCCAATAGAGACAGGATTTCCGTTGTACATGTGTCATTAACCGAGTTGATTCTGACACTATCCGCAGGGGGAATCGTTTCCAGCTTGTTTGGCCCATGTTTCCTATTTGAAATAGTAGGCTACTAGTCTCTACTTTGTCATTGTTCACTCATTGGCACCAACAGGCTACATTTAAATAAATAATGTTCCAATGAAAATCAGTTATTAGTATTTAGCTAAGTGGGTTGACTCTGAATATGATTTTATTTTATTTTCATTTTATTTATTTTGTTCCAGGAACTGGACGAGGTTGTAGGAGATTTTGAGCCATGAAGAAGTTCCGGGGGCGCTTGACTCGCAGACACTCCCGCTTGACGTTGAAGGTAAGTGGGTCGGTGCATGAGATCTAGGTGAGCTGCATTCAGGGTGTGTGATTTTGTATATTTTTATTTAAAAAATCATGATTTAATCATCATTATCCATCGCCGTTTCCTGCTTCTGGCGGGGTCAGCTTGGGTTTAGCAACCAAATTTTTCCACTTCTTTCTATCCTCCCACAATCGTATCTCTTCCACATCTTCCCAGGTCTCTCCTCTTGCCTCAAAGTCTCCTGCTATGATGTCCTTCCATCTATTTCTTGGTCTACCCTGTCTTCTTCTTCCTTCTTCAATCCTTCTTTTATACATTTTCTTAGGCATTCTATTGTTCCCCATTCTTTTCATATGTCCATACCATCTCAACCGTGTCCTTCCTATCCTGTCACTTAACTTCTCTACACCTAGCATTTCTCTAATGTCCGTATTTCTTATTCTAACCCTTCTCGTCTTGCCCACTGTGCTCCTCAGGAATCTCATCTCTGCCGCCTGCATCTGACTCTCCTCTCGATCTCCCATTGTCCAGGTTTCTGCTGCATACGTAAGGATCGGTATGAAATAGGTTTTATATAGTGTCACCTTACACTGAATGGGTATTTCCCTATCCCACACCAGGCCTCTCACACACTGGTAAAAGTTACTGGCTTTTTATATTCTGTTGTTAATCTCCTTTTCTTTTTAATCATTCCACTTGCCATTACTTCACTTCCTAGATAGCTAAAACTATCCACCACTTTCAGGGTTTCTCCTCCAATATTTATCTGTGCTTGATAATTCCCTGTGTCCCCTTCTCCTGGCATAGTTACAACCTCTCTCTTTACCATGCTTATTTTCATACCAGCTTTTTCTTTTTCCTATTCCTCAAGTCTGTATATCTTTGGAGTACCTCCTCATACTCGGACCATGCCACCAAATCATCGGCAAACAACATAACCTCCACATCGTCCATTGCCTCCATCTTTACCTTGTTGGGAATATCATCTATCACGATTATTAGAGGTAGTGAAAAATGGTGATAACGAAATTTGCAATTTCTTAAATATCCATTTTATTGCCTAAAATGTAATATTGTCGAAATCTTGCGTATAGCGCGAAATAACAAACAAAATGGTATAAAACTGGTCAAAACGCAAATTAACTCACGAAATTAAACATTTTAGGCAGGTGGCACATCGTTTTGTGATGGGCTCCATGGAAATAGACCGCAAAAATAACGGTGCATATCATGGACTCCACAGCAGTAGTCTATCAAAATAATGGCGCGTAGGCCTACAAATATTTATTTTTGCTTGGGAATCAATTCTGAATAGATTTTTGGGTCACAATGATCGATTCTAACTTATTGGAATTGATGTCATCCCTACTTAAAGGACTCTTTTCTTTAATTTGTTTTTGACCATTTAAAAGAAATTCCAAAAAAATACGAAATTTGGGTTTTTTAAAATGAAATTTGGGTTTTTATTAAAGCTGAGCATCGACATCGATTAATCGATGAATTATCGATGTCGGGAGTATATTTCGACATTGATTTTTTTGTTTGGGAATTGATGTTTTTTGTTAATTAATTATGCAAATAAAAATAAAATTATTGATTTTGCAAATTTTGCAATTCCCGCTTAAAAGTTAAAACGTTAGAAAATTCGCGATAATTTCAAATTAGGCTACAATTGTTACATCACAATTTGAGGTACTCTTCAACAGTTGCGTAAACACTTCGCTCGCGTAATTTTGAATGACCCGCCGCTGAGCGCTAGAGCAGCCTTGTATCTGTTGCCTAGCAACGGAGGACCAGTCTTCTCCCCCCACCCACCAACACGCCACGCTGATTGAGGCAAGGCACTTGACTCTTGCACTCTCTCTCTATCTCTCTCTCACTCCATGGGAGGGGCATCGAGGGGCCCGTCACAGGAGGCAGCCAATCCACCGACCAGCGCCGAGACAGCGCGCAATTCAAATTGACGTAAATGCGAGAAAAGCGAGTTTTATGTCGATAGTATATCGTAATATGATTACAAAGTGAGAGTATCGCCAGGGTATTTTTTTGACGCGATTTCCGATTTTATTCTCATTTTGTTGCAATTATCGATGTGAAAGTTTGCTTTTTTTTAGAAAAAATTTATAATTTAAATTTTGGTGTCGATGTTGAAAAACGACATCGCGATGTGACGTTGATTATTTGACTTCGATGTCGATGTTGCTATTTAACATCGATGCCCAGGCTTAGTTTTTATGTCACCATTTCTCATTACCTCTGATGATTATGAATAACAGTGGTGACAACACACTTCCCTGCCATAGCCCTTTTGTTATTTGGAACCTCCCTGACATTCCAAATTGTGTTTTCACACAACTTTCACATACTTCATACATACTTTTAACCTTGTCTATCAGTCCATTATCCACTCTTTTTCTTTCCAGACTTTCCCATACCACTTTCCTTGGCACACTATCATACGCTTTTACTATGTCCAAGAAGACCATACTCATTCTTCCTCCAAGCTCCCAACTCTTTTCCAATGCCTGTCTAAGTACAAATAGAGGATCTATTGTGGATCTTCCCCATCTAAATCTGCATTGTTCCTCATTCAACATGTGTTCAACCTCTCCTCTTATTGTTCTGTCAATAATTCTTTCATAAATATTCGCTGTGTGGCAAAGTAAAGTGATTCCTCTGTAATAACTACATTTTTTAAATCACCTTTCTTATAAATCAACACAATAGCTCCTTTTCTCCAGTTATCCGGTATCTTCTTTTCATTCCACACAACTCTAATAACTACAGCCACTGCATGGTAACTGGGCCGCCTGCCTTTATCATCTCTGCCACCAATTCATCATCAAAACATGATTTTTTAAATTTAAATCCAATTTACTATTTTATTTATATCAACTTTTCGATATTAATCAGATTTTTATTTTTTATTGATTTAAATCAATAATATCAGTGTTTCAAAACTTGTCAAGCTGGTCGCGTGGATCAAATACTTTCACAAGCGTTTCGGAAAATCTAATTCAATTTTTTTAAAGGGAAAATTTGACTAAATCAGTTAACCTTTTAAAGTGTTTGTTGCTCAAAATAAAGAAAAGGTTCATTTGAATTAAATCTATTATTTGTATTTAATAATCATCTGATTTAAATAAAAAACATCCTGGCTGCAATTAGGCCTACTTATCAATCAAATGTAGGTCTACCTGTATGTACCTAGTTCACCCCAATAATTTACTTGCTGTTTCGTATATATTAACTTTTTGGTGTCATTAATCATGAGGCTAGGTAGAGGTATGACATATTAGAATCGATCATCGTGACCTAACAATCGATTCCCAAGAAAAACTTTTTAATTGTATGCAGTTATTTTGCTGGTCAGTTTCCGCGAACCCGTGATATGCGGCGATATTTCCGCAGAGCCTGTGAAGGCGTGTCTCGCCCGCCGTACGACACGCAATGATGTATTTCGCAACGTTGCGTAGCCCTACCGTACTGCCTGCCTTTGTGAACAATCGGCGCCAGGCTGGAGCGGGAGGGACTGTCGACACGTAGCTCACCACTCTGCCACGCCCCAAAACACGACGCGCAAACGTTTAAACAGTCTAATGAGGAATCTATTTCTCCAATTTGGAATCAATCTGGAATCGATTAATCGATTCTGCCATGTCATCCCTACTAGGTAGGCCTACCTCATAAAATTAAGTTTTATTTTTCTTATAGTTTCTTTTAAAGTACAAGATTGCAAATGTTAGACCTACAGTATTTTGCCCTTTAAACAGAAATTAGCAATTGACCTTGGTAGACCTATCTTACTTTCAAAACTTCTTTAGTTCCAGTCAGTTTCAATAAACTCAAGAGCAGACGAGACTATTTAATTGTTATTAATTACTTTAAGGGATATTCACCCGCAAAACTCAAATATATTTCATTAAGTCTAACTAGATAAGAATTTAAAAAGTAACCAACAAATTATTGGGTCCACCATGACTCGGAAAAAAATTGTCAAACTCGGTAATTTTCTAGCTAGGTCCCATTGACAAAAATCTCCCACAAGAAATGACATGGGGACGATCTTTATGCCCTGTGACCTTGGAGGATTTTGATCTTGCATGTTGAGTGCATATTTGTGCACAGTTTAAAAACACAATGTTATAAAAGCAATTTTAGATTGGAATGATGTTCTAGTATCTATGTGGAACAAAAAACAAGCCGGTTAAAACCTGTTTTAGAAATTCCCCAAAACACCAATTTTCAACAATTTCAGTATCAAAAAGCTTTTTAAAAATCGTGTATAATCAGGAGCGTCACTAGAGATTGGACATTGGGGGGGCGCAAGTACTTTCGTGGAAAAGGGACTAAGCACGGGGGGGTATGAGAGGCGGCCCCCCGTAAATAGCGCCGCAGGTGAAAATTTTGAAAATCAGGTTTTTTGAGTGCATTTGGTGCGTTTTAGAAAAAAGGGTTAGGCTGAATGCAAAACCGAAACATTGCAGACTGTGTGCGTCAATTTGTTTTGTCGTCATGTCGAGCATAATATAATTCGCAGCATTCATGGCAACATAATAACGTTTGATCTTATTTTCAATTTAGAGACACATTTATTTGCTACTGATGATTTCAGACAATACAAAGAAAAGATTCAAATGATCGAATTGGTATAATCTTAATTTGACGGAAGTATTATTTTGCATTTAGGCTAATTTATGATTTTTCTTTTCTAACTGAATATTATTTTGTATTTACTTGGTTTTTGGCCGCGGAAAGTAGTTTCTGGACTTATTTAATCACTTTTAGTTGCTGGAATCGGTCGTTTTGGTACCACGTAGGCCTAGTTCAGTTGGTGCGGACCAACTTTTCAACACAGTTTTTTCAAAGGAATAGAATAAAAAACAACTTCAAATTAGAAACAAATGAAGAAGAACTTGTTATTAACGATTTAATTGTACTAATCACTCTGAAAATATACCAATTATTTAGAATAACACAGATTGAATACAAACACTCGCTCATTTCACTGTCATTGATTCGCCATGTTTGGTATTTATGTCTTGATTTTACTTACTAGGCCTACCATCCCTTTTCGCAAAAATACTCCACCTACAAAATCTTTAACGTCGTTATTTTAAAAAAAGGACTTTTATTACAATAGGATTTTCGTTTAAAATAGCGACGTTAAAGGTTTTGAAGTTTTTTTGTTACTCAGTAAAAACGTGATGATTCTATTTTGGATTTTTTTATTATGTTCTTGTAAGGTTACTCGCAGTGAGTAAACATCTCAGCACGGTAGGAATAGGCCTAGGCCGCGTCGCTCCTCGCTACTTATAACTTACTTTTGTTTATAAAACAGAAGCGGAAAATTATTTTTAATTGGTTTCCGCGCATTTATTTTCAATTTACTTTGAAATATCAGTGCTTTGGGCTAGAAAATAAAGTAAAAAAACAAAAAATTGCAATTTCGTCAAACTAGTAGAGTTCCGATCGAATTTAGAGCGGGGCTCTGAGAGGCTTGTCCCTAGATATTTTTTATTACAAGGTAATTTGGATGCAAATCAGTGCGTTTTAGAGCAGTTGAAAACTATTTATTATTGTTCAATAAGTAAATTCGCCATTTTTATTGGGCCCGGACAAAAGAAGGAAATGAAACACTAGTATCTATGGAAACACTTCACTAGACAATTTAACTGTCGTAGGAATTAATTCCAAACTACTGGCAAAAATTAACATCATCATTTTTTTTTAAATCTCGTGTCTTTTAATAAGAAATTACCTGCCGGCCGGTACATCATTAGTTTAATAAAGTAATGATTATCAAATTATTTCAAGTAGTGATAATTCGCCTAAAGTGCAGCTGTGACTGTGGGTTGTTAATTGAAAACAAAGGAAAACAAGGAAATTATTGGGGGGGCGCACGTCCCCCCCAAACCCCCTAGTGACGCCACTGTGTATAATTAGAGAATTACAGTCAATTACAGTCTGCTCGGCAGTCCGGGTTAGTGGAGGAACCTATATGACTGTCAAGGTTACACCATCCTTTCGGATGGGACGTAAAGCCGTTGGTCCCCTTGGTACTTTTCAAAAGGAGTAGGCTACGTGCTGGTACCGGGTTTCCCCTCCTCCCTTCTCTATTAAATTTGCACTAGTGGATTACGTTATCCGTTGCAAATAGAGACTAAATAATAATAATAATATTTTAATGTCATTCTAGTGTAGTATTATGCTATAGTTATAGAGAATGTGGTAAAAAATAATTTTTGGTGGGAATAGCCCCTTAAGCATTGGGAGCAATATTGCTTTCACACTCTGTATGAAGTTGGTCCCAGATGTACAATAAACCTATGACAGACCTAGAAGCCTACCCCAGGGTTGCCACTTTCAAGGATTTTATCCTTTTTCAAGGTGTCTGCAAGGATTCCTGAATTTTTGGCAAAATCATAGGATTTCCTACCATAGGCCTAGTTAAAATACCTTAAATGAATACCTTATTTTTAATACAGTCTCAAGAGCAATCAACAGTGGGTAATAAAAACATCAGAAACACCGGGTAAAAGTAATAATATCCCAGTGAGCATTGACACGATGGCAAAAACTAAAACGTTGATAGATATTCTAAGAAAATTCAGATTCTTAGGCCTATGTTTGCATTTAATGGTAGTTTAATTCTCAAAAATAATCTCGCATACTTGTAAGGTATTATTGTATGGAATCCTGAAAATTTTGATTATTCCTTCACGTAATAATACGCAAAATACTACTATTTTCAAGAATTTCTGAGGATTTTTAAAGTATCTTTTAAGGATAAAAATATTTATTTGGTGGCAACCCTGGCCTATCTTATTACTAGGTCTTACTTTGTATTGAGAATAGTTAAATTCTATATTACTTTTGTGTTATAATCGAAGGAGTAAATGTATAACATACCTACCCTGTTGCTCTGTCTCCAGCTGACGTTCAAGATGGCGCCTGTGGACGATGCACCGTCCTCCAAAAAGTGCAACCGAGTTATCAGCAGACTGAGAGAGATGGACCTCGGACTTGTTGGCGTCATTCAGCGCAACCAGCTTCTTTCAAACTGGAACTTCTGTTACTGTGAGTTGTAAAATCTGCTCTGGTGATCCTTGTTTCTAGATTTAATTGTTCAGCTAATATTCAATACAGCCCAGGAATTAAATAGGCCTATATTATGATCCTATATTGCATCTGTAGTCTAGTGGAGTAGTCTAGTGGAGAAGACATCCGCATGGAGAAGCGGGAGACCCTGGTTCAATCCCCAGCTGAGGTGGATTAATAAATTTCTGCTTTGTATTACCCTATAAAATGTTATTGAAATGTCTAAATATTTAGCTGCAATTTTGAAGCAAACCATGTTGGGGAATGTAATATTAACTCAGGAGACTGCATATTTGGTCTAAATTGCTGAATTATAATTGTTTATTTTTATTAAATGTTTCCATCAAATGAGGTTTACGCCGTCCGCGGTGACTCATACGACTAGGTAGTGCGCTGGTTATAGGCCTACTCCCGCCATTTAATTAGTGTTTTGTGTTAAAGATAATAAATTACATTTCACAATCACAGAGTAGCCTAGATCAAAGATTTCACAAACAACAATATTTGTGACTGAAAAAAATTGGTTTTGGCTTAGGCCTAATGAGACTTTCAATTTTGACTACATCCGTCAGCTGGTGAAAGTGGCGCCATTTAAAAAATATTAGGCCTACCTATTAATATATATATATATATATCACAGCCTTTTTTCCAACACCATTTAGTTGGGTAAAGGGGTGGTGGTCCACCATTTTCTTGGGCATTACCAAATCAGCACCAGCCTGCCAAGCTCGGCACCTCGTCTTTTTCCTCATTCTCTTGTCGTAACACTAGCTCTCTCCACTTTTTCCTGTCCTCCCACCATCTTTCTCTCTCTTCAACCACTACCCACTCCTCTCCTCTCTCCTCCTATCATTCTTTAGCTCAAATGCTTGTCTACCTATTAATAATAAATAATAATAATAAATAATAATACATAGGCCTATATAGTAGGCCTAGGCCTAATCTTTTCAATTATCAATTATTTTTATTTTATCCTTGTGCAACCTTACTAGTCAATGTTGCACATTTCAGGGATGAGAAGAACCTGTACGTACGTCAAGGAGGCTCCTCGAGAACCTTCCACATCGTATGTCACAGTTCACGAGTGATTCTTCAACGTCTCAGACATCGTCATATTCAGCCACATGCTCGTATCGTATTGATGTTTGTAAGTCAGTTCTTGGAACAGTTGATTTATTCCTAATCCCTCTATCCTCCCTTTTAAGAGTGTATCCTGCATGTTAGTTAGGTACGGTGCTCGACTACTTGCTTAACTATTTCATTTGTTAACGTAATATTAATAAAGTCTGTTAACTTCCTTGTTCCTTGCAGTCTCTCAAGTTATCTGACACGGCTGTTGTCAGTGAGTGAAGTAATGTTATCGTTAAGCTAGTGGTCATGAAGAAGCACCGGCATGTTCCTAGCATGTTCGCATGTTCCCAGCATGTTGACTAGCTCACACCACAGTTCACCTTATTCCATTTATTCAAGTAAGATATGCATAGTGAAAATAAAATAGCGTACATGCTAGGAATGCGGTCCGATTTAAAAATCAATATCAATAATTGTTTGACTGAAATCGCTAGCCCTACTAAACCGGCATTGGAATCCCTTCACCACCAGAATTTTCTCTAGGGCGGGGGGCAACCGGCAACATTGGGTTCTCACCATTGTTTAAAGTTAAAACGGGGCTGAAATTCTTAGAAAGCAAGGGGCATGTGTTATAAGGTGGTGCGGAATAGTTGCCAGAGGCACCAGTTTTTTGAGACTGCTTAAGTTTGGTGGCCTTAAACGTGTTTTAAGGTGGATTTGTATCCTAAATAACGGCACAATTTTAAAGCCAAACATTACAATTTGCCCTTAAAAAGACAAGGATGTGTTACCGGGACAAGGCATTAAAAAAATCCCAAACAATCAAGGAAGCTACTCTGGCTGGAGGGTCATTCCATTTAGATTCACCAGATTTAAAAAAAAGTTGTTGCATCATGATTTTTAATTTTTTTCAAATTTTGCATGTTGATACCTATATGTATTAAGATTTCAAATCCAAGTTTCTAGATTTTTTGGATGTACCGTTCACATATTTTAGGCATTTGAGTGTCGCCCCGCGTAGCGTTATTTGCTTTCGTAGCTAGTAGCGGTAAATGAAATAGGTTGAGAACCGTTTGAGATATCAAAATGAAGTAAGACAATATTTCTTACTAAAATGACAATCTTTCATCAACATCACTTCAATTTTGAACAACTTTAATTTTTCTTGCATTACGAGGCAGCCAAATATTGACAACGCTTTTGGCTTTTTGGCTACTTTCAATAAATAGTTTAATATGGAAGGGGTGACAACAACAAAATAATTTTTTGTGAGTAAAAACTATGAGTACATACCTTTAAGGTTGTAGAAAAAAAAATGTGTTGTTTTAACCCCTTATGCCTGAAAAAAAATTCTGAAAATGGAACAAAATCAAAAAGTACCCCTTTGAGGGTAGTTTTTCGACAAAAGGGGTAGGTCCTAAAAAAATTTCAAAATAGCCATAAGTTGCTTGATCATATGAATTTTAATATATCAAAAATTTGTCATGTTGTTTTGCTTGGTTTAAAAGTTACAGATTTTACAAAAGTACTAAAAACCACTTAGATTTACACAACGTAAAATAACGGTAGAATATGTTAAAATGTAGATTTAGTTTTCTAATGATTCTGAAAATATCAAAATAGTATCATTAATCATTAATCATTAATTATCATTAATCTTTTTGAAAGGCCTTGACCTTAAGTTTGGTGTTCTGATAGCATGCTATTTATCTCCATGCAAAGAGCATTACTAATACAGTATTATGAGATCGTCTCGTTGCCGTCGACAACTCCAAAGGTAATATAATGCGCAGAATGTTTTCGTGTTTCACTTTCACCCATACTGAATCTTTATCTGACATTTTGAAAACAGTTGGCCTACTAGGTTCTGATGGGTGAAAAAAGTCAATTTTGAAGTCCATATTTTCCACCGAAGATTCAGCAACTGTTCCTAACCACCACTTGTGATCATAGATACAGGCAACATAATCCCGGAGCTTTATGTTTTGTCATGTTGTTTTGCTTGGTTTTAAAGTTACAGATTTTACAAACTGTTAAAAAAATCGACTCTTCGGAAGGTCTAGATCTTCATCCTTTGTTAGCTTTGACTATGTTTACTTTCTTACTGAGCCACTACAAGATAGGGTGAAGGGGGAATCACAAGGGAAGGGTTTAACCAAGTTTGAACTTGTTGATGAGGAATTAACTATGATTGGGCAGAATGTGTTTGGGTAGGGGGGTGGGGGCGGGGAATAACCTGGACAGGATAAAACACAGCCAAGATACAAAACAGTTACAAAGAGATGTTAGGTTCACTTGTTGTGATTTAGAAAATGAAACCTGCATGCTACGTGAGTGCACAAACTGCCCTGGACCTGCAGAGCTTGAAGCACAATTAGATGCCGTAAAAGATGACGATGATAATTGGGACGAAAATATACAATACAAGCAATGGGTCACCACCGATCGTTGTGACTTAGTGGCGATAACAAACAATTACAATGACTTTGTGAGTAAGTTAATAGATAAACTCACTGATCTGAAGAAGCATCATTTTGTTGCCACTAAACAGGCAGAATATATGAGAACAAAGAAAGAAACTGTAAATCCAGCTGAATGCATAATAAGTGGAGATTTCTCTGAAAATTTTACTTTGTGATGCAGGAAGAGATACAGAGTTTTCACTTGGTGAACAGTCAAGCTACACCCATTGTGATCTACTAGGCCTACATAGGTAGATGAGGCAAAAAATTAGCTAACTTCGAGAAGTGTGCATTATCAGTGACCACTTGCAGCATAGTACTACACTGCAGTGTATGCATTTTTTCAGAAAGTAGTTCTAGAATTTTTTAATCTTTTGCTCCCGACGTAAAAAAGTTATTTACTTTAGTGACGGTGCTGCAAGTCAGTATAAAAACAAAACAAAAAATCACCAACTTGTGCCATCACTTTGAGGATTTTAATTATTATGCTGAATGGCATTTTTTTGCCATACCGCATGGCAAAGGTCCATGCGATGGGATGGTGGAACAGTTAAATGTCTTGTTACGAAAACAAGCCTACAAAGAACATTAGATTATCATATCAAGACTCCTAAAGAGATGTTCGAATTTTGTGATGAAAATGTCAAAGGGATTAAGTTTTTCTATGTAGCCTAACTTCAGAAACTATCGTAAAAGAAGAAAACCATCTAGCTCAACGTTATGACAATGCAGTTGGGGTGCCAAACACAAGATCTTACCATTATTTCAAACCAATTGATTTGAACTCATTGCAAGTATTCAAAACATAAAGCTCCGGGATTATGTTGCCTGTATCTATGATCACAAGTGGTGGTTAGGAACAGTTGCTGAATCTTCGGTGGAAAATATGGACTTCAAAATTGACTTTTTTCACCCATCAGAACCTAGTAGGCCAACTGTTTTCAAAATGTCAGATAAAGATTCAGTATGGGTGAAAGTGAAACACAAAAACATTCTGCGCATTATATTACCTTTGGAGTTGTCGACGGCAACGAGACGATCTCATAATACTTATTAGTAATGCTCTTTGCATGGAGATAAATAGCATGCTATCAGAACACCAAACTTTAGATCAAGGCCTTTCAAAAAGATTAATGATAATTAATGATTAATGATTAATGATACTATTTTGATATTTTCAGAATCATTAGAAAACTAAATCTACATTTTAACATATTCTACCGTTATTTTACGTTGTGTAAATCTAAGTGGTTTTTAGTACTTTTGTAAAATCTGTAACTTTTAAACCAAGCAAAACAACATGACAAATTTTTGATATATTAAAATTCATATGATCAAGCAACTTATGGCTATTTTGAAATTTTTTTTAGGACCTACCCCTTTTGTCGAAAAAACTACCCTCAAAGGGGTACTTTTTGATTTGTTCCATTTTCAGAATTTTTTTTCAGGCATAAGGGGTTAAAACAACACATTTTTTTTTCTACAACCTTAAAGGTATGTACTCATAGTTTTTACTCACAAAAAATTATTTTGTTGTTGTCACCCCTTCCATATTAAACTATTTATTGAAAGTAGCCAAAAAGCCAAAAGCGTTGTCAATATTTGGCTGCCTCGTAATGCAATAAAAATTAAAGTTGTTCAAAATTGAAGTGATGTCAATGAAAGATTGTCATTTTAGTAAGAAATATTGTCTTACTTCATTTTGATATCTCAAACGGTTCTCAACCTATTTCATTTACCGCTACTAGCTACAAAAGCAAATAACGCTACGCGGGGCGCCACTCAAATGCCTGAAATATGTGAACGGTTCATCCAAAAAATCTAGAAATTTGGATTTGAAATCTTAATACATATAGGTATCAACATGCAAAATTTGAAAAAAAATTAAAAATCATGATGCAAACACTCATCTGGTGAATCTAAATGGAATGACCCTGGAGTGAACTGTGGAGTGGACCCTGGTGTCCCCTGGTAGTGGGTGTGGTGTATGTCAGTATGGTACATGAAACTTATCTCGGCTGCTCTTATTGAATCTCCTTGTCCCGAGTAAAACAACATGCAACAATTCCTCGTCTTTCTTCCATGTTGTTTTCTCGGTGCCACCCACAGCCTTCTATTTCCCCGTTATTGAATGGATCACAAAATCATGACAATAGAATTATCTTAATTTTACACTTTACAGTCTTAATTTGGAACCAAGGTTATTTATTTATAGGAAATTATTACTGTCCATGACTCTTAAAGATGTTTCAATTTGAAGTGAATTGCTTGACATTGTTAATTGTTATGTTGGATAAAGCAATGTAGTTCTAACATTTCACCAAAATTAACCCAAATGTTAGCCGCTTTATTTTGTGATCCATCCATGAACTTGTGAGTGATGTGCGCAATACTTTGTGCCTGAAACTTATTCACATAAACAGCATCATGTGTGTGTAGGCCTACTGTGTAGGGCCTACACTGTACAGAAGGTATTTTCAAAAGATTTTAGTTGAGGCCTATCATTTTGTACTAATGTTGAGATGTTTGTCCCAAACGTAATATATTTTAATTTTACATATTATACATCTCAACCAAAAATTAAAATTGTAGATCTTGACCTATTTGAGAATTTATTTAAATGAAATTTCATTTATAAAATACTGAACGTCAAAGTCACAACGTCATAGTTTGGTATTGCCAATCAACCAGTAACGTATTCAACGCCCAATAAAATAAAGGGCCCAACTAGTACCTATTCAATATCTAGGACAAACAACTAGATTTTTGCTGATTATCTAACTTGTACAAGACTTTTTTTTATACAGTACAACCTTGGTAGTACGACGTTCAGAAGAGACATGTAAAACCTTGTTATATCTATCATGATCGTCGTTCTATCAAAATATAAATTAAAACATCAATTTATGGATTACTGAGATTAACCAATACAACTTAATATGAAAAACATACAAATATCTATACAATGTCAAATAGTAGTAGTCTTTACATGTATCACTTCATTATTAATAACACAAAATATTTACATAACATGACTAAATTATCTATAAAAGTTGAGCGACGTTGCCAGTGTCCGTGTGTTAACGCGTAAGCGTATGAGTGCGAGAGAAAGAGTTGCCGCGATGTAATTCGTAATAGCCAAGGTCGTAGCTGACTGTGCACAGGTGGGGAAGACAAGGGGAAGACCGACTGAGAGGAGTGGGGGGACATGCGCCGACCCAAGTACGCGTGGGATCCAGGCGGCCCGGCTGACTGTTCAAGTTGTGTGGGAAAGAAATTTAGGTTTCAATTTACGGCACGAACTCAAAGGAAAACGTCGGCCGCAGCTAGGGTGATGGTGTTAGGGGGGGGGGGGGGGGGGGTGAGTAGACCCTTGAAATCACCATTTTCCACTTTCTAAGCCATTTGCGAGTGAGTAATAAATCAAGTTTTTGTGATCTATGAGTTTTACAAACGTTTTCGTTTCTCCAGTCCCCCATTCAGACCAATTATCAGCCATGTCCAATGCCATCATCCAATGTCTTTGTGATTGGTTGAGAACAACCATTGTCGCGGTAGAATGGCTGAGTACAATAGGCAGTAGATTGTAAATCTATTTACGAGGGTGTCCTCTCCTACCAGGTCCTATAGTCAATGATATGATATCAGACTGCAATTCTGAAGGAGTAAACTTGCTTTACTAAGGCCTAAAGAGATTAATCTTTATTGACAACTTTGAAGGCTATTAGTTTAATTAACTTAAGGCCTTATAGCATTCAATATAATAGTGAACATAGGGGGAGTCCTAATACTGATATAATAGCCAAATTCAGAGCTGTTGTGTGATTTAAATTATTTTGTGAGTAATTAAAATTCCATAAGGTTTCGGAGTATGTAAGTATGAACGCCCCAAAACTTAAACGTTAATAGTAAAATAAAGTGATTAAAGTTATAATTACTATTGTAGTATTAATGGGTATGAGATTAGCCTCAACTATAGATTGAATAATTAATCATTTAGGTAAAAATCCTAAAAAGGGAGGTAATCCCCCTAAAGATAAAAGGGTAGTGAATAAGGAAAACTTGAAAATTGGACCTTCAGACGTCGTAGTAATGAGAGTGACCCATTATATTGCATTGTAATATTGAAAGGGAAATTGTACATAGAACCTTATGGAAATTCGTAGGAATTCCAAAAAAAGACATACAACTGCGGTCGTCTTATTAATAAGGGTCATTCATTATAGCAAGGTTGTACTGTACAAATCTCGTTTTAAGTATGCTTAATTCATTTCATACCCATTTTTCTTTTCTTTTTTCTTTCAAAAATATCTCTTATTATTAATTTTAAACATTTGAATGTACATTAATTAATATCTCAAACATAGTGCAACTTATTTGTAAAGTGAACTGCAACAATGGGCAATTGTTTCAACACAAACTGCTGAGTGCATGAGAAGTTAATTTAGCAGCGTTATCTAGTGGGTGGTTGCTAGGCTATTCATTCATTGTATTGTAAATAATAAAAAAAGTATTGTACATTTTATTTTTTATTTTTATTTTTTTTTCTTGAAATGATTCCGAAAAATTGGGGGTCGTGTTATATTCGATATCGTGCTATATACAGTACTTTATACTACCTATATATAGGTAAGGTAGTCTCCATTCATCATCATTATCTATATCCGTTTCTACTTATGGCAGGGTCAGCTGGGGTTTCACAACCAAATTCTTCCACCTCTTTCTATCCTCTCACAATCGTGCCTCTGCTACATCCTCCCAGCTCTCTCCTCTAGTATGCAGGTCTCTTGCTATGGTCTCCCTCATCTCTTCCTTGGTCTCCCCTGTCTTCTTCTTCCTTCAATCCTTTTCTCATACATTCTCCTAGGCATCCTCTCTTCCGTCATTAGTTTCATATGGCCAAACCTTCTCAGCCGTGTCCTTCCCATCCTGTCACCTAACTTCTCCACCCCAAGCATCTCTCTGATGTTCGTCGTTCTAATTCTATCTCTTCTTGTCCTGCCCACTGTGCTCCTCAGGAATCTCATCTTGACCATCAATCATCGCATTATTCATTGAAAATATTATGTTGCCTACTTTTGATTGATTAAAATTGCAGTTATTGAGTTTTAAATGATTTTTATCCGTTTGCGGCGTTAAGTACACAAAGGTCCATATTAGGAATAGATGGTCAGTCCCTGTGGGTCTTTCATGACTTGAATTGGGATTAGGCCCTACCTTGTTATCAAAATCTCGATTACTTTTAAATTTACATGTTGGCTGTTGACGATGCTATCTATTAACCCTTTCTCGTCTGACGGGACTTACAAGTCCCACAGTTTTATTTTGGTATAGCATTAACATGGATAGGATCATAGCTCTATAAGCCTGACGGGACGTTTGAGTCCCACTTCTCCTGAGCACATAGAGCTATCGCACGTTCACATGGGATAATATTTACGCCTTGTACAAAATTTTTAAACTCTTTTTGCGTAAAAAATTTAAAATAGTGGATTTTTGAAAATTATATATAAAAATCTGAAAAAATTATAAATTGGCCATTTTTTATCCGATTTTCATTTTTTTTATTAATAAAGATGCTTGTTCTTAAACTAAAATCTTTTAAAAAATTTAAAAAAAGTTGGAAATTGCGGTACATATTCAAAATCCAAAATTTTCCAAAAAAATCTAAAATACTCAAAAAAAGAAAAAAGTTTCAAACAAAATCTTTGTTTGGGCATGTTTGTTTGATGAATAAGTAAAAAAAAACAACCATTTTTTAAATTTTTCTAGGTTTGGGCAAGAAAGGGTTTTAAAGCCAGTTTCACAAAACTTTTAGCAATTTTGTTTCACAAATATAAATAGGCATGCTAATTGAATAGAGGCTACTATACGTATTCCTTGCCATGCTTAAAGATGTGCAAAAATTGTTTTTTTAAGTTTGAAAATTCGCGCCTTAAAAATAAAAATTCGCGATTTGTCGCGATTTACCAAAAAACACAATTTTCTCATGCACAACTTTAAAAAAAAAATTAAATTAAAAAAAAAGAAACAAGTTTCAGGATAATTTGATTGATTTTAATTATTTAAAAGAAAAACAAGCTCATGAGAGTGAAGTTCAGAATCAGTTTTAATTTTAAGCTCAATTTCAGTTTTCAAAGTTTCCGACAGTTTTTACCAGAATTAATTTCGTCTACCCAGCACCTCCACCAAATTTACGAAATTATGCATTTTTAATGTAATATCTTTTGATATGGATGAAGTATTTTGAGCTTACTCTCGTTCAAACGATTATTAAGATCTCACAATTGCGTTGTATGACCGGGCGCCTCCACCATATGTACCAGCCAGTATTAATTTAATTTCGACTTTGACCCGGCACCTCCACCAAAACTTTGAATTTATTTTATTTTTTTAAATTTCGTGACCTAATTCGCATTTAAGGACATAATTACTAATTTTGCCACTAGTTCGCGGTATCAACTAAAATTTCGCGAATTGGAAATTGGTACCATTCAATCACAATTCATGAGATTCATGTGCAAACTGAATTTGAAGGGATTATTGCAACTTTAAAAAAATTCGCGAATTTCGTTGTCACCATTTTTGCACATCTCTAGCCATGCTGCATAGTTTTATGTCAAATCCTCACGAAGGTGTATAGTAAACCCTCGTTAATTCAAACTCGGTTAATACAAAGTAGTGTTGGAAGTTCCTACAGAAGCTTTGGTATAAGCCTAGGACTTATGTTATATTTCTTTTAATAACTAGGGTTGCAGTTCAATATGAATCTCAGTATCAATAATCGGACCAGTTAAATCGATTATCGGTCGCGGTAATCGATTTAAAAAAATATCGATTGATAATCGAATCAAAATTAGGTGTAAATTTGCTCGCATACCGACGCGGACCGTGGACCTTTTGCGAGTGCATCCTTTTGTTCCTTCTATTTGCTCAAAACAGGGTTATTCCACGCTAGCAACGTTTTTCACGAGCTCCCCTCCCACGCGTCTGGCCGGCCCGACGAGAGCGCGCTACGTGGAATAGACAGACGCTACCCGGCTTGAGTGTTGTCTTTGTGAAAGTCGTTCTTCTTGGAAATCAAGGTTCTGTGAAGTTTCATTTCAGCTAGTTTAACTATTCAATGCTCCGATATGTATTACGCGACGAGATGAATAATTTTGGACATTAGTTTGGAAGACGACGTAATATTGGTGTGAGAGAACTGATAAGATAATATTATCGTAGCACTACGGAGTGAAGTAAAGCCATACCAAGTTGGCGTGGAGTGGGGAGGAATGTATCTCTATAAAATACTTGTTGACCTTGAGCGATTTACTACAATATCGGCTGTGACGCGCCGAGGTTGAGCAATCGGCGCGCGAGTGCAGCCGCCCGTAACACATGCGCATCATGCTAGTTGCCTATACCGCAGCAGTGCAGGCGCTTCGTACTTCACGCCTTATGCGTGTTGCAGGTCTCGCAGTGGACGAATTTTTCATGGAATAAAGCGATTAATGTCTTTTGACTGGTACTATTTTATGAAGTTCTGCAGAGCGGGCGGTAAATTACAAAATTTTGGGCGGGCGAGCTATTCGATTATCGATCGTTTCGGGAAATAATCGTATCGATCGATATATCAATTACCAAACGGCAACCCTATTAATAACAATTTCAGACTGGGATTTTTGGGGTCCCTTCGGCTTCAAATTGAAGGGAGACTACTGCATTTCATTTCAAGCATAGCGTTTCACAATATACTGTATGTATATTATGATATAATTTATTTATTATTTACCTGTATACAAAGTTAGATGTCACAAGTAAAACTTTAGTTACCGTACCCTACAAGATTGCTGTTTATGTCAATACTAGTTTTAAATCTCTCACATAATTCCGAGGTGATGGCATAGTTATCCCTAACCACGGTCAATTGCAAATCACAGTTTTGCTTTCAAACATTTTCTGGTTACAATAATCCTAGATTTACTGACACAGTGACTTGCAAGTGACCCTGGTTTTATGTATTGTTCTCTAAGGCAGCTATCTTGACTATGTATCATGTATCACTGGCATACTTGCAATCAACAATAGGTCTGTTCAATTTGGCTACAACAATGAACTCAATTTAGGTACCGATAGAGGGCTTTTATATATAATATCCTTCATCATTCATAAAATAAGTCATTTTGTTCCTCAGGTAAACTGCTTGAAACTGGTTTCGTTCTTGGCAAACCCGATTCTCTGGTATCCTAAGTTTACTAGTACTGGTACGCAATTGTTGTATTTCAATGTTGTGTTGCATGTAATTGTAATTAGTAACTTCTTAGTCAATGAATAATAATTTCAAATGACTATCATGAAAGCAAATAATAGAGATATCAAATAAAAACAATGATTTTTAAATTTTAAACATTGCTGACATGATATTGTAATAATGATTGTCACTTCGAATTAGTTAAAAGGTCAATTTACAAAGTATGTATGTATACGTAGGTTCATGCTTGCTCTTGTGCCTGAATGCTTAAGCGTTGGTCCTTTGGGCTTTTCCCACTTTTCAATGCAGAAGGTCCCGGGTTCAATTCCTGGTTCCAGCAAGTTTTTAAACTGTAAATGGTGACTTTGGAGCCAACAATAAAGCATTAGAAATCATCCACAATAATTACGTCCACTTTGAAAATCAGTAGCTTGCATCTGAGTGTGTCGGCTCTCTGTACACATTTGTTTAATTTATTTACTGACCTTGACTAAAGCATTGTTGTGTTGTTAGCATCTCTGTTGAAGGTTATTTCCCTGTTTTGCCAAAAACAAACCAATTTCAAGATTAAATTTTATTTTGAAAAGAGCACGCATTCTTTCAAAGCAGTGTTGTGTAGTTTTTGTAACTGAATAGAATAAACGTTAAATAAAATGAAATATTTTGGAGGTTCCGATAATGAATTCAGCACGGAACCCAGCTCATAGAACATATTCTTTTTAGAATTTGCTGTGAGAACTAGAAACATTCTTTACTGCTAGACCCAAGGCCAAATATGGGCATTTCAGAAGAAGATGGTCATGCATTAATATACAGAAACACGACTTTTTATTTTTAGACCTAATTGAAATAGGTAATCTTAATGTTCCTTACTAATTCCACACTAAATTATTTTTTTACAAAGCAAAAGTCAGTTTCTGTCAAGTTTAAAACTTGCAATTTGAGACTATATTTGGGCTTTACCCTACATAACTTAAATTAAAGTCACTTGAAGTGGGTATCACCCTGTAAGCCATTTTGTTGTAGCCATCAACCAAATTATGGAGAACCTTGTTTGCTTTATAACTTACGTTTTAGAAATGAACAGACCTATTGTTGTGGCCGACAGTTGTGAGAACTTAAACATTGCGACTCAGAAGAACCAGGCTTCTTAGGGTGGTAGACCCCTGCAGTTACAGTTTTTAGTGATATCTCGAGAACGGTGGAAAATATCTAAAAACTGATCGCAACAGTTATGTGGTTTTGTAAGAATTATATAATGCAAGAAAAAATATTGAAATATAATAGGTCTAATCAGTACGGTTTGTATTTTGATTATGCGTTTAATTTATTAAATGTCGAACTAAAACAAACTTACCATAACATTACAATCGTTTTTCATGCAGGCTATAGTTCTCTCAAAACCACATAACATAATGTTGGCAGGGGTCTGTTGCTCTAAACACGAGCAATAATTGAGCTCATTGGCAACCCCTAAACACTTTTCTGTGCTTGCTTGACCCTGGGGGGGGGGGGGGGGAACGCCAGTCTGCAATAGCCGGTAGAAATCTCTTTGGCTTGGGTTCTTTAAATTTAGCTTTAGAACCTTTGTGAAAACCATTGTGAATTTATTTTATTTTAAATCTTGGAAGTTTTGTTAAGAGTTAACATCACTTTTATAAAATGCACGTGGGGTGAAGCAAAGTCAATTTAATGTCCCCCTCCCCACTGAAAATCAGTTCTGTGACTGAGTGTGGTGGAGTGGGTAGACTCTAAATACAAATTTATTTATTTAATTTAAATGCAATTTGTAAATCAATTCATATATCTGAATGGGATACACATGAAATAAATAAAAGAAGTTTCCAAAGAATTGAGGAAGTGTATGGTTTATTTTACAAGCACAGAGAAGTACTTTAGGGTTTTCAATACTTAAAAAACTAGGAGCAATGATGGCCACTTAACCCTTGGAGATGACCTAGTGTATTTGTTCTCACGGCTGCATCGTCCTGCATAGTGGTGTTGGCTATTTTCATTCTTTGCTCGTTTTGCTACACTCAAACAGTGTGTTATTCCCATTGCACTGACGGGGCTGATATGGAATCTCACGAGAGGTTGCTATTTTCTGATCATCTTAGTTGTGATTGAACCTTCGTACGCTCAATCACAACTTAATGTTTAGGAAGTGGTCCTTCTCGAGTTTCATCATCAACCCTGTCTCAGCATTGGGGAGAAACACTCTGTTTAAGTGAAAAACTTTCACCGCTAAACTTGGTAGCTCTGAAGTGCAAAAAAGACTTAGGTAGTATAAAAAAGCGGTTTTTTGGCCCATTTTTTGTGGTTTTTGTGAATTTTTGCTTGTTTTAATGTAATTTGTATAATTTATTGTATTTTATTTAATATTGTTAATAAATTATATATTTTTCCAATGCAATTGTTATTTATTATTATTATTATTTATTATTATTATTACTATTATTATATTTAGCCTTGAAAAAAACAGCTAAGTCCATTAATTAGGTCAACTGCCAAATTTAGCAGCTGACCTAGTAAATGGCCTTGAAAAAAATGGCTATGTCCATAAACTAGGTCAACTGCTAACCTTGCAAGGTTAGCAGCCAACCTAGTAAATGAATGGCCTTCAAAAAAACAGCTAAGTCCATTAATTGGGTCATGAAGGGTTAAGGATTATTGGAAGGCTGTGCTATTGCTATGTGTGTACACTTGCCAGTCATTTAAATGTTTCCCTTCAATGGAAAATGAAAAGTGTGAAGCTCAACACCCAAAAAGTGTCAAGCTTCACACTTTCCATTTAAACGAGTCCATTGAAAGGAACCATTTAAATGGCAAGTGCAGACAAACATAGCAATAGCCCAACCTTCCAAATATTGGAGGCCAACATGTCTGCAACAATGGGAGCAAGAAGGTGTTAGTTAGTTAATGCTAAAGCAATAATAAGGTGTCATGTACAAATGAATTATCACAACAATGGCATGGGTTAGACAATATTTATTGCACAGCTGTACAAACAATGTAATGGATACAACAGTACAGTACAAGAAGTGGCTGTGGTGGAAGATACCAAGTCCATGGCCTTGAAATTGCAAAGTGACAAGGATTAGTGCGTAGTCATCTCACCAAATTTGTTTCGAAGGTATGCTGTTTGTAGTTTTGGCCAGTACTCTGGAGGCGTGGTAGGCTGCAGGGGAGAAGCTCGGAGAGAGTGAAGTTTGAAGGTGGCGATGGCAAGATGTTCGAAGTGCAGAATGTAGATGCGCAGACGTTTTCAATCATCTGAAACAACCACAAAATAGAATTAGTTTCAATATAGAATCATGTAAATTCAGTGATTGAAGCAGCATCAAGATGTACAAAATAGAATTGTGTTTGTGGTCAAGAGTGGTAGAGAGTTGAAAATATGGAATTCTAGCACCTTACTCAAGCGCGGGCAGGGATCTGCGATGGAACACAAAACTAACAATGAGCACAACAAACTGTACCAACACAAGAGTACCAAAAGACCCACCTGATGGGCAACTGTAAACATTTTGGAACTTCGCATTTTGTTTTTAAGGCTTTAAGGTAAGGTGATGGGTTCCCCCTACACATCTGTTATTTTCATGTCAAAACAATTAAAAGTAAATTTTTCACCAACATTATGTACAAGAATTATGTTAAGACATTCATGTTGTTGGAAAATTACACATGAAAGAGAAAATGACAAGCAATAGAAATGCAAACATTTATTGCAGACATTTCCCAATCATCTGAAACAACCAAAATATAATAATAGTAAGAGTAATAGTTTCAAAATAGTAACATGTAAAGCCAGTGATTAAAAGCAGCATCAAGATGGTACAAAATAAAATTGTGATCGTCAAGAGTAACGAGTTGAAAATAAGGAATTCTACCACGGTATGCAAGCGCGGGCAGGGGCGAGAATCTCTGATAGAACACAAAATTAACAATGAGCACAACGAAATGAATGAATTTGGAAGTTTGTTTGGTAACTTTGAAAACATAAGGAGTTTCTTGAAGTCTTTAAAGGAATTGTCTTGGTTTGCATAACAAGCTCCTCAGATGGTGCCTTGATTCAATTCAAGAACAATACAACAAAATCCAGGTCGCTGAGACTTATGGAACTCAAATAATCACGCTTTTACTAAAGCCCTGCACAGCGCGTAGGCCGCCTATGGTGACGTCACTGCAGGGCTACCTGCTAGGCTGGCTCCAGCCGAGGAAGGCCTCGCTCAAGCTCGCTGCCGTGCCGTAAGCGGCCGCTTATGGCGAATTTCCTAGGGGTGGCATGGCCGCCCTGACACTTCTAATAACCGATTTTAAATGTTGAAAGAACAAGATAAATATCACTGTTTCTGAATACTAACTAAATTATAGTTTTTATAGTATAACAAAAATGTAACATTCAACACTTTACCAAACATTGAAGTTTCACATGAATCTGTACTCCCGTATTATCAACTCTCGAACGCAAAAGGTGGCCAAAAGACTCATTTAGATTATGGAAGTTCAGATTTCACATTTTCGATGGTTTATTGTTTGACTTTCTCAATTTCTTTAATCGGTAAACACTGCCGTAGGAGTAATTGATTTACCCCGCAGAGATAGATTTTTCAATTTCTGGATTGATTTCCATAATATTGTTCGACTTAAGTTAATCATTACGAGAGTAATACTATTCTTTCCGAAACTAGTGCCAAGTGGGGAGTATAGCTACCACTCTCCGCCTCGTGTCGTTTTATCTGTCCACTTTACGTGCATTTTAAAAGTTTTTAGATCCGAGTGCAGGAAGTTTAGTTTTAGTTTTTGAGGTATAAATTTCAGTTATTTCAAAAATGTCTTTATTATTGTGCAAAACTTACTTTTATACACATGATGGTTTAGTTAGGCAATCAATAATTGACATTTTTTTACATCCAAAATCAACTTAGTGTATATCCTTCATAAACAAAACTGAAATCCCTTGACTTGCCATTTTTTCAGTTAAAACATTACGAAATAACTGTAGTATGGTGTAATTTATTTTTTCAAATATCGTTTACCTTTAAATAATTTTTGGATGACACCACTGGGCACTGGGGGTGGCCAAATGTAATCTCGCTTACGTTGGCCCGAAGCACAGATATGTAACTATTCACACGCGAGTCACAGTTTGAGTTATAAAACACGAAATAGTAGTTTTGAATGTAAATATGTAATTATTACAAGTTACAACTTGCAACTACTCAGACTTACACAAAGTTAAACATTGCCACTAAAAACTCGCTCAAAATGTCAAATTAAAACTCTATACTAGTGCTAATAACTAAAATCACGTAACAGAAACGATGATCAATAAAACACGTCAGATATGAAACTACAATTCTCATTTACAAAACTAAACGGCAAACTAAAGAGTTCGGACGTCCGACCTACACACTGAATAGCTCGCTCCGTAGCAGGTAGCAAGAGCGAGGACCGTGCCCAGCACTGACGTCAAAACTATTTCGCCGAGTTGAAAAGAAAGCCCCATACAACCCACACCACCCTCACTAGGCATTTTTTGCAAAAACATTCTTTTCTTATATAATGTTAAGAGTTATTTAAAAGACACTTGTTGGAAACCCGGACAATGCCTTTAAGGTAAGCTGCAAAGTTAGTAAGAATTTGTTCATCTATTTTACTAGATTTTATTATTGTTCGCATTTTTACTACAGATTTTTCTGTCAAAACAATTAAAAGTTAAATTTCTTTATGTTTACTCATGGTAATACATTCTTTGTAGTTGGAAAGTTAAACACAGGAAAAAGAAAATGACAATTTTTAAAGCTACAATAGAAATGCAAACATTTAATGGTGAATATTTAACAAAATTAACAAATTAACAAATCCATTCCGACCGGGGTTCGAACCCGGGTCTCCCACATTACAGGTAGGAACTTATGAATTGTAGTTGCACTATAGATTTGAAGGCAACTACAATTCAGAAGTATATGTTGGCAGGCTTGCAGCATCTAAGAAAACCAATCTCAAAATGCCTGGTGATTGTTCAGTTAAGCCAAGTGGTAGCCATTTTACGGAAATGAATGTAGTATCAGACACCTAGTTCAGACGCAATATTAATTCCCTGGTTTTGCAAGCACCTTCACAAAGCCTACATGTAGTTTTTGTTCTGGATGTCGACGATTACCAAATTATTCAATCAAATTACTCCAAATAGAAATCAAATCCCGGTTAAATGATTTTTGATCTAATAAATAATATCTAAATTAAGTAAATTTGTTTCCTTTACTTCAATAAACAAATTTAAAAATATATTTCTTTTAGACTTGTTTTCTCAATTCAAATTAAACTGAAGTAAATAAATTTTACAGTACTGAGTATTTTGATCTCTTTTTGTACTTCCATATTATTATCAATATTTATTTAGGTAAGGTGCAATTATCTTTGTACCATTAAGTCCACATTGTGTAGCTTGAGACCCAGCACTAGTGAACACGTGTCTACCGCGCTTTGCCGATAAACACTCGCTAGTCCGCAAGTGTAGTTACAAGCAACTAACAATGAAAGCTCATCACATTGTGCACATTGCTTTCAAAATTTCAAAATTGTCTGTAGCATGGTGACAAGCCTAGCTACACAATGTGAACATGATACCATATATCTATTAGTTTCATTTGACTTCGATTGACATCATTTGCATCCATTTCCGTCAGTAATCGATAATCATTCGGCATCACAGTTGTCGCTATATATCGAGTTTCATTTTCACGTTTGGGTGGAGGCAATGATATTTAACATCTATAGTAGGCTAGATCCCCGTCTCCAATACGTCCGCACAGGCGCGAGCGTAGCAAATTGAAGCCCTATTCAAGATGGCAATTTGACGTTTTAATTTAAGCTTTACATTATGTTTTAGATGCGATTAAGTATTTTTCTGGATTGTTTGGTATGGTTTTAACTTGGGCATCCGCATGGGAGTGCACAAACAGAAACAATCAGAAGTTATTGCATAAGGGACTTAAATAATCATTTGATGTTAATGGCTAATATGCTCAGCTGTCAACCTGACAGCCATCTTGAAAAATATTTGGCCTACGAATTGCTCCCTCTACTTTAACATGCAAGATGGCTTCAAATTGTCATGGAAGTGGACCAATGACTGAAGATCTAGCCTACTATAGATGTTAAACATCATTGGTTGGACGATAAGTGGGTAGGCCTACTACTTGAAACATTCTTGTAAATGTCTTTCCTTGAATGAATATTTACAAGAAGAACATCATATACCAATAAGAGGGTGTATCCAAATATTAATGCTTCTATTGACGTAGTCTAGGTGAGCCAGTTATAACAATACAGCAAATTGCAAATCAATACGTGCATTATGTTTGTATTTTTATGTGATATCATTTTGTAACAACTATTACCAAATTAATAGCAGCCTACATATTAAGAGACTCTGGAGGCAAGCACGGGAAATGTACTAGTAGGTGTACTCTGGTTTCTAGTGTTGGCGGTTAAATTGTTGCTAATGTCACGATCATATTTCGCAGAAATGTCCATTGTTATTCACACTGTTGCAAGAAATATGTCTTGAATCCTCAGGGCTGGGTATCAACCGTAGTTATAATTTGTTAACCAAAACCATGAAGTTATTCTGGTAAGTCTCATTTAAACAATTTAGTATTTAGAAAATTACCCTATGCATTCTAAGTTGATTTTAATGGAGGTGGCTTGCACAGAAATTTGTTTAAAATTTGTTGACAATGCAATAAACATGCTTAATTAATGGTAATTGAAATTAATTAAAAAGAGTCACTTCTAGTTCAATTAGGTATTTGATTGGAGTAAACCAAATGGGACAATTAATCATTTAAATTGATAAATAAATAAGTTTGTATTTAGAGTCTACCCACACAGTCTCTTAACTGATTTTCAGTGGAAGACATTAAATTTAAAGCCGACCAAGCCAGCACTGACACTGTCAACAAGCGAACAATGACCAACTAGAGACCAGCATATTTAAATATGAAACACCGATCAATCGAGCTGGACACGATTACACCCGCGGACAGTGCCAGAATCAACAAGGCTGATTCAGAATAAACTTAGAATTTATTAAGTGCCTCATTGCTAGGACGGCTTTAACTGATGGACTGAAGTCCAAATCAGAAAAAACTTCTGCCTATAGTGGGAATCGAACCCTGGACCTTCTGCATTGGAAGCAAAGCATCTAACTACATGACCAACAAACAACACATATTGATTTAGAATGAGGAGCACGTTTCTACAATTAAGCGAAAATGAACAATAACTAAGTAACATTTCCTCTGCAAACAAGCGCTTTTAACTCGAATCTGTGCTTGCCTCCGAAAGCTTTTTCAACACGGTTATTATATCATAGTATGTACTGGTATTCTTTTGGGGGTCCCAGTAACACAAAGAAAGAAGTTTATTGAAATTGAATTTGGTCGAGCTGATGGGCAAGTATTTGAAAACATTCTCTCATATGAATGTGAAACTATTTAGTGAAATTACAAAAAGGGTAAAATCATAAGCTAGAAGTAATGCAATTGTTAAGTTATTTAAGGTGAATCCCTAGACCTAAATGTGATTTTTAAGAATGCAGTAAAGATATTCAAAATGCCCTAATCAAGACATCTAGTTCCAAACTAAATTTTGAACAGCAATTTTTGGTGTATTGTTTCTTCACACCATTACATACAACCTAATTATAAGG
This sequence comes from Sweltsa coloradensis, assembly GCA_024449915.1. Taxonomy (NCBI): domain Eukaryota; kingdom Metazoa; phylum Arthropoda; class Insecta; order Plecoptera; family Chloroperlidae; genus Sweltsa; species Sweltsa coloradensis. The sequence goes on along the minus strand of JAMZAV010002414.1, from coordinate 13,416 downwards.
GAAAACGGTTTTCAATAGTTTCTTGTGTTGCACAATTTTGCCGGTACAATTTAAAATGTAACGTCCCAACGAAAAAATCGTGCAATGCAAGTAACTACAGAAAACCATTTTCCTGTATAGTTAGGTTGTAGATAAACGTATGAAGAGACAATGCACATCGATTCAGAGGTTATGTCCCTTCCAAAAAAATTTCAAAAAAATAATGTTATTTTGTAAGTCCCCCTTTCATTCTGCCAACTTTTCAGATGTCTTTCCCGCATTCTTTAACTCATATTTAGGACTAGGGATTCACCTTACTGATCTTTTCTATTAATAATACTAAAATGCTTTCAAGCTTGTAGTTTCACCCTCTGCCATTATAAGCCGCATACAATATTAGTAGGGATGTCAAACAATCTGTTAACTAAAATTATACAAAACAAGTCAGTAACCCGGAAATGTATTAATAAAATCACTCAACTGAACTATAACCTGGGTTACTTACTTCAAAATTATTCGCGATATTTAGGAAAAATAAAAGAAGCTGCAGCCATCAAGGCATAACCAGATGCCATAAGCCCAGTTAGTTATGATTTACTAACCATTTGGGGGTCGGCAAGAAACAAATAAATTACCGAGAGATGTTGTGGCGTTCCCTCTCCGTTCGCCAGACGAGGTCTGCACCTCAATCGGGCATGGACCATACATGAAAAAGGAGTCAGTCTACGAAATATCGCAAATAATTTTAAAGTAAGTGACCCAGGTTATAGTTCAGTTGAGTGATTTTATTCCTCACTTAACTATTATTTTGATCGCTTTACAGCCAAACGATTCGATATGGATCAGTTAATTTATACGATACATAAACAATAATATAGCCTGCCTCTACAATAAAAATATTGTTTAGTGGTTAAGAATTGCAAGATATTGCCAACAATTGGCGTTTACTATTTATTAATGGTGTAGGCCTATTTGATTTAGCTACCAAACTGGTTCTCTTTTATGAAGGAAAGCTCTACTTCGGTAGACACGTTAAATGAAGTTGATTCTGACAAATTTAGGTTCAAAACTTATCAAAATGTAGATCTATCGATCAAAACTCTAACGTTAGGATCTAGAGACCTGTCATGTCCACCATCGCAAATGAGTAATGGCAAATTATGTGCCAATGATCTTATTTCGCAAATTGATCGAATCGCAGCTAACACCAAAATTCATTGAATACAGTGAACTTACATTATTTCAAGTTTCTATTTCTCATCATATGCCCACAATTATTTTTATTTATGCTGATGTGCATTTTCTTCTCAAACCAGTCGAGACATCACTTTACTTTCTTCCAATCCCTGCCAGTTGACATTTTGCGGTTTTTTGCAACCTTGTTTAGTGAAGTATTTGTCTTCATCATTACAGTAGACGCCGGAATCCATTGTAACTTTGCTTCAGAAGGCGCAAAATCTGTGGTTCAGCATCTAATTTTGGGTTCTGCCTCCGTCCTATATTTGCAATGGCTGCAGTAGCCGTCATGGAGTCAGTTGGAATCACAATGTAGGCCCTACTTGTTTTTTTAAATTTTCAAGTTTCAACAGCATCACAATGGACGACTGGTGATGGGCGGAGCTTAAAACGATCGATAGGCCCAAGTGTCGAGAGTTGGGATAGATTCTCATTTTCCCAAGTTTACATCTGTTGAACGGCGCAACACTAATCACGCTCTAGCTCTTATTCTATTCATTATTTGGATAAAACTTAAGAGGAATATTATTTAGCAAACATCATTGCTTATAATAGCGATTATTGCGAATTTTTTGACACAGCCGTTAACTTGTTATTACAATGTATGCATCATACATAACAAATAATCAAAACGACTATAAACTTTCTCAACTTCAATTGACAAAAAACTACTTATCGGATTTCGACAAGACCTCTTTCAAAAAATTCTTCTGACTGTTTAGACAAGAAATAAATTAACTTTCTAGACACAAAGTGCACTGAACGAAAATTTATAGCATGGGTTAATATGCAGCGTGCAGTTTTTCACGGCTCATCCGCACGTCAAAAGTGCGTATTTGTCATAAAAACACATACACTGCATATGAACCTATGCTATAAAATTTCGTTCAATGCACTTTCTATCTAGAAAGTTGATTTATTTCTTGTCTAAACAGCCAGATGCATTTTTTGAAGGAGGTCTTGTCAAAATCCGGTCAGTAGTTTTTTTGTCAATTGAAGTTGAGAAAGTTTATAGTCGTTTTGATTATTTTTTATGTATGATGCGTACATTGTAATAACAAGTTAACAGCTGTGTCAAAAAATTCGCAATAATCGCTATTATAAGCAATGATATGTGTGCTTAATAATATTCCTCTTAAGTTTTGTCCAAATAATGAATAGAATAAGAGTTAGAGCGTGATTAGTGTTGCGCCGTTCAACAGACGTGAACTTGGGAAAATGAGGATTTATCCCAACTCATTCCGCCATGTTGCCTTGTGACGTCAGGAGGCGGGTAAAATTCTAGTTGTCAATTGTTTCCGTTGGCACTAGCTGTGTAGGAAGCCGCAGACTCTTCAGACTATCCCTGCAACTGCATTTTTTCCCCTCTGGGGATGCCTATCCTTCCATAATGAGATATAGCAGATAGTTTTTGTGGCACTTCTGTGTGCCTTTTATGCAAATTTTTTATGATTTCTTTGATTTTTTTTGTATTCTTTGTAGCATTTTTCTCTGGCATTATTAACACATGGAGGATTTCTAGTAATGCTACATCTACGCAAGACGTAGGAGGTCTTGTATATTCTCAATTTTCTTATTATCATATTATTCGTTGATTTGTCGCGCCTCCATTATGAATGTTACGTGGGTTATCTATCTCTTGCATGGTCCTCTATATTAGTACTTGTACAATCTTACTACTTTTTAATACAGTTCTTGCTGTGTTATTTCATCTCACCCTAGGGGTGGAATATTAGCCTTTGCTTCCATTGTTGCACTACTGGCGTGGTTTTGACTTGCCATATTTTAGTTCACAGATTCCAGTGCATTTGTAGGGAATGCGTTGGTGCATTGCCATGTTCAAAACCTCTGATATACCCCAAGTCTCACCAGCAACTCTTATCAGCAGGTTCAATCTTCTCCTTTATACTTCTGGCATGTTTTCAATATAATGTTTGGTTGTCATTTACTGGTTCATCTTGTACTCGTTACCATGCAGGGCTACCTTTTTCTTATGTATAGTTTGCTCTACAATCGAGCGTAAAAGTTTGTACACTTTATCCGCTGGTTTTATAATCTCACTATCTTCTTGTTAACTAATAACCACCATTGATACATTGCATTATTTTCTATCCATTTCTCCAATGGCTTTTTAAATTTCAATTTCCACCCTTTCTCTATTTCGGTCACGTTACCACAGCACCACGTCTTTTGCAAACTGTTTTAATTTGGCCTCGCTTCTCTCTTGAATATTATCGCCTAGGTCATTATGGCTCCCTTACGAATTCCGGCCTTGGTTTGCCCGAGATCTTTTGTTTCCATATCTTATTCTCACATATATGGCTCATTGTTATGTTACCAGAACGATGTTATTTGGCATGCTCATTGTTATATTGCGGAACAACCTTTCCTAATTTTTCCGTTACTTATTAAATGTGAGTTATCTTTTGAATTATAATCACATGAATTATGAAGTACACAATTTAATAAGTATTAATGGTTGTGAACGTTGACATAAGTCTGCCTGCCGTTGCTAATTCTTGATGGAGTATTACTGGTATAACATTATTTGTCGTCTTCGTGGTTAATTGTTTGGAAAAATGTCCCTCAACTACGGATGAAGCTTCAGTAGTACTTACATAAAATTAATTTTTAAAATTAAATTTGGTCTTAAAATAAAACCATTTTCATGCGCCTCTATCCGGATCACTAATCCTTTGACATCCATACTAATTTTCAAGTTACAGTTGGTAAGACGGGCATCTATTTTAATCCTTACCACTCGTAGAGAGTGGCGTACCTACTAATGAACACTAAGCATATTTGAAGCAAAATCACTTGATAAGTAATCTTCCAGTGAGGGTGGAATTTACATTTGGATCAACATGGTAGTATGCAGTGGCGTGGCGAACTACTAAGAGTGATCGGTGCCTACAATATTTTAACTATACCCACCCCTACTTTCGTGGGCAACAAGGGGGTCTGGGGGCGCGCCCCCAGTTTAGCCCCGCAGGGAATTTTTTCAATTTTGGTGATCCTAGAATGGATTTGGTGCGTTTTACCAGCAATTAATCTTATTTCATAGATGTTGATAGCCTCATTTTTATGTAATGAAATTTTAATAAATAGCTGAAAAAATGTTTTTGTTAAACTCATAAAACCAACGGTTTGTCATTCTTTTTCGTCTTCCCCAGCTTAACCCCGGTGGGAATTTTTTCAATTTTGATGATCCTAGAATGGATTTGGTGCGTTTTACCAGCAATTAATCTGATTGTATAGATGTTGATAGCCTCATTTTTATGTCATGAAATTTTAATGAAATGGCTGAAAATATTATGTTTTTTTTCGTTGAACTCATAAAGCCAACGGTTTGTAATTCTTTTTTGTCTTCCCCAGATTAGCCCCGCAGGGAATTTTTAAATTTTGGTGATCCTAGAATTGATTTGGTGCGTTTTACCGGCAATTTATATGATTTATTAGACGAGTGAGCGAAGCGAATGAGGACTACTATTCAAGATAAACGGCGCTTATTCTGTGACTCTGTGCGTGTGTGTGCTAGTGTGTGTGCTAGTGTGTACTACAAAATCAGCCAAATCGCTGAACATATTGCGCTTATGTTCAAATTGTTGATTTCATAAAGCCAACGGTGTGTTATTCCTCTTCGCCTCCTCGTAGCGGCATAGCCAGAATTTGGGAAAAAATACACATTGTGAAAGTAATCAATGAAGAATTTAGTACTACAAGAGGAATCCGGGGGCCTTCCCATTAAAAAAATGTATATCCTGAATCGTTAGATAATTTGTGCGTTTTGGAAATCAATTTTGTTATTTTTTTTGTTTTCTCCGTTTATTGGCAGAGCCATTATTTGGGATTTAGGAAAACTACTTAAACGCACAATAATGAAAACTAGGGGCTCCGTGGGCTTGCCCTTGGGAAAATGTATATTCAAGGTAATTTGTTACAAATCTGTGCGTTTTGAAGAAACACTTTGTTAACAATATTTAAAGAGAAAAGATATTTTATTCTTTTAGGGACAAACTTGCTGTCTTGATCTCATTGAAATCAATGCTCTTTTATCTATAAATTGTACTGGAAATACTTCAATCAATTCAAATAGGTCCAAGAATATTCTTCTTATTGCATTTATTAAGCGAGCGAAGCGAGCGTTTCCATTTGACTCTGCCGGAAAAATTGTCACTCGTTTTGTTTTTTTGTTTTTTTTTTGTTTGTATGTCTCGCCATAAGGTTCGAACGGAGGCTCGGATCGAGTTGAAATTTTGACCATCCGCAAGCTTTGTTCTCGATTGAATGCCATTAGTTTTGTGGCAAAATCGTTCAAAAAGTTAAAAAGTTACATTAAAGTTAATCGAAAGTTTTTTTTTCAAACTAACCGGCGACAAAATCTGAGATAGCCAAATCATTTAGAATGTCCGTCCGGTCACGAATATGTTAATTTTAGTTTGATCCGATAAGTAGTGTAGATGGAAATTACATTATAACAAAAGTAACGTTGCCATGGCAACGAAAAGACGCGCGAAGTTTCTAATGCACTGCCACCTAGAAGTAATCAAAATCCCCCCAAAATACAAAAATTTGTAAAAAAGACGGCAGCCAAGCTCTCCTTCAAAAGTCTTCGGCTGTGAATGCTGTGAGATATAGAAGTTGAGCCAAGCTTTTTATTCTTTCTCCCTAGTTTCGCTTTGAAAATATGTAAGATCATTTCGCCTGTTGACGAGCGCCAAGCCAACGATTTTTGTGGTAAAAATTTTACTTTTTTTACCACAAAAATCGTTGGCTTGGCGCTCGTCAACAGGCGAAATGATCTTACATATTTTCAAAGCGAAACTAGGGAGAAAGAATAAAAAGCTTGGCTCAACTTCTATATCTCACAGCATTCACAGCCGAAGACTTTTGAAGGAGAGCTTGGCTGCCGTCTTTTTTACAAATTTTTGTATTTTGGGAGGATATCACATCTTTTTGTTGTTCGTTCGCTATCAAGGTGTGAATGATGGACTTTGAATGATTAAATTTGTTAAGTTCAAAGTTGTTTTTTTACATTTTTGGGCCCACGGTCCCCCCAAAGATACCCCTTGAATAAATAAATAAATAAATTTTTATTTAGAGTCTACCCACTCAGTTATATATAACTGATTTTCAGTGGGGGACTTTAAATCAAAGCGACCAAGCCAACCCTGCAGGCCCCGACGCAATCGACGAGTGAGCGATAACCAACCAAAGATCGATATTTTTAATAGGAAATATATCAATCAGTGGTATGGACAGTGCGAACATCCGCGGATCAACGCCAGAATCAACAAGGCCGATCCAGAACAACTCTGGAATTTATTATGTGCTTCGTTGCTAGGACGGCTCCAAAGTCACCGTTTACAAACTCCTAAGACAAGAACTGATAGACTTAAGTCCAAATCAGAAGTTAAAAAACTTCTGACTTGAGCGGGAATCGAACCCTGGCCCTTCTGCATTGGAAGCAGATACGCTAACAACAAGACCAACGCACTAGCATAAGCACTAGATATTTATAATGGTTATAAGAGCATGTTTAATTTCAAGCTTGTATACAAATTACTACGCCTGAGTAATAACGCGTTTTGATTTTGCTAGGACGGCTCCAAGTCACCGTTTACAAACTCCTAAGACAAGAACTGATAGACTTAAGTCCAAATCAGAAGTTAAAAAACTTCTGACTTTAGCGGGAATCGAACCCTGGCCCTTCTGCATTGGAAGCAGATACGCTAACAACAAGACCAACGCACTAGCATAAGCACTTGATATTTATAATGGTTAAGAGCATGTTTAATTTCAAGCTTGTACAAATTACTACGCCTGAGTAATTACGCGTTTTGATTTTGATTTTGATTTTCCCCGGTCCCAATTGCCCGGTTTTTGTTATATGAGGTACATCTGAGTGTGGCCCAAGTTTCAAAGTTCTAAGATGAAACGTTTTCTCGTATAGCGTATTATTCATAAGAGTACGGAATTACCTACTTTTGATAATTTTGTTTTTTTTCCGGTACCCGTTAACCAATTTTGCTTTCCATATTCAAAAGTGATAAAGAATGAGAGATATCAAAATGTATTCCACGTTTGAAACATCTCAGTTGTAGCGTTTCTTTGAATGATTCATTTCTTAAAGTTCAGATATGTTTTTGTCATTTTTGGGCCCATGGTCATCCCAAATTTAGCCCCTTGTGTTTTGGACGCAAGATATTTATAATGGTTAATAGCATGTTAAATTTCAAGTTTGTACAAATTACCACGCTTTGGTAATTACGCGTTTTGATTATCATCCAAATTTTGATTTTCTCCGGTCCCTGTTACCCGATTTTGGTTTTGAAAGCAAAAGGCACTGCGTCTGAAATACACCTAAGTGTGGTCCAAGTTTCATAGTTCTAAGATTTACCGTTTTCTCTGTAGGCTAAAGAACTCTCCGCGGAGAACTCATAGCCACCCACCCACCCAGCCAGCTTTAAGGAATTTGACGATGTTGAGAGCCTTTTTTAACACAGAACGAGTTGTCGGATCGGGTTGATTTTTTTTTTGGTATGTCATGGACCACATACCAGGTCATATACCGAGTTTCAAGATTGTAACTCTTTCGGGGCGGCGTGTGCAGATAGCTGAAAACCCCCCAACTCTGGTAGGTGTATATAGGGCCGGAGTTCGGTGTCGCCTAGCAGCCGTATTCGCTTGTCTGCCGGGCGACGACCGTCGCCCTAGATACTTTCGAGGAAGCAGTCTATTATTTGTCACCAAAGAGTTTAAATATTTTTCCCAATGAGTCAAGGTCCTCTAGATGGCGGTGGATTTTATCCACAAAGTAAAGATTTACATACGGGTTTACCCAAATACCTTGGCAATAATAAATAATATCGGAAACATGGCCCTGTGGACAGCGAACGTCGCAAATTTTAAAACTTAAAAAAATGTGCATTGTGGGTCTAGCTATAGCATGTGCTCGCTTATCAACGCGTCCAACTGAGCGTTTCCTAGTTATTGCATTCACGACGTCGACAATCATGCTTCATAAGTCGGTAACAACTTAAACAGAAAACTCGAAAATGTTTTTGACGCAATAATCTTAGCTGTTAAAGCGCCCTAAAACTACTAATACTTCCTCCATGCCACCAGCTGTTTGTTTAATTTATAAATTCCCCAAATTAATCTATTCCATCAAATAAGCTATAGTATATTACGAACGTATCTATTCATTTAGCAGAATTGTTGAATTGCTACCTGTTATTAGTTAAGTTATCCATCATGCATGTTGTCTGCACTTTTACTAAATCATGATTGATGACAAACTTTTACATCAGTCCAGTAAAACTCTAATGTAAGGAAGAGCTGGAACAATACAATTCAGTAGGTGTGATTTTAACAAATAAAGTAGTAGTCGTATAAAGAATATAAAATATTATGTTTCATTATAAAGTAATGGATGGGTGGGTCCCTGCGGGACCACCCACCCCTTATGGTATCAGTGCCTGGGCTCCGATTTGGTATGTTCGCCACGCCAGTGGTAGTATGCACAATGCAGTTCTTGTTTGAGAAAGTTTGACAAGGCTCCACTAGTTCAGTTGCTTGGAGACTGGTAAATTCAAACTCCATTTAATTGTTTACTTGATGTGACTAAGTTAAGAGGAAGGAGGACTGTTGATTTCGTAGTGGTAAAGTAAATTGTATACAACTATTAGACCAATAGATCAATACCGATGATTTTTTTTCTCGTACAGAGAACTTCTGTCAAATGAGTGTGTATTGTTCAGATTTCTTAAAATCTTGTTGACTTATCAGCAAATAATTTTTAAAAACAACTTTTTAATGGGATCAAATACTAACAAAAAATTCAAAGGGCATCTATTCGGGGGTTCTAATTAGAAAGTATTACGAATTTAGTAGTTGTACCTTAATTAGACAAGCGATAATCTTAAATGTAAAATTGGTTAAAATTTGGTGCGAAAGTTGTGCCCTCTATAGCAATGTCTCTGAACTACCACAACAGTATGCATGTTTCTTGGGCACGCGAGCGAGAAGCACGGACAGAGAGAGAGAGAGAGTGAGAGACACCATTCATTCCACAAGAAAGGGTGGCTGGCTAGCTTGCTGATTTGTAAACATTATACCTGCTATTCAACAATCATGCAGGACTTGAAACTAGAAAGAAACAAACCTTGTCCTGAAGCACGCCTGAAGTCTTGAACCAAGTTCACAATTCGATGAGCGTTGTTGTGGTCTGGGGTATCGGGGGAGGGGTGTGGGGGTGTGGTGGAGTTGATCAAAATTTATATCGTAAATAATCCTGCCTATATATATATATATATATATACCGATAGTAACAATTGTAATTGTTCCAGAGTTTACGCATTGCATATGGCGTATTTATCAGTTAAAAAAAATTGTTGAGATTTGTTCGAATTTGTAGTCAATTACGAAATTAAATCCCCCGACGTTTGCTTTTTTATAATTAATTACAATAAAAGTGTGGTCACAGATAAGGAATTACAAGAAATTGATTGTAATGAATTTCATTCAAACTACCTATTTACCAACTCATTCACTCTTTGTGATGACTTTTAGGCTATAATATTTCGGCGTTGCGTCTTATATTTTGGCAACGGTGCTAATCGAGACGTGAGGGTGATGCATGGAGATAAAACAACACTAAACACTCTGTGTGTGCATTTTTCCTTCCTCAATTTCCCCCCACTCTACTGTAAATGCATATTGAGAGGGTATGAGGCAGCTGCTAAGGGTTGTCGCGTGTAGTCGTAAAATTTAGAAGCTGAGAGTTTTCTACCTGCTGTATTCTCTTCCTGTTCTATTCTATTTATTTTTTGATATTTTTTGTTTAATTGTAAATATCTAATAATGTTGTTAAAATATTAAGCGTGTGTCTTAAATTTCATTTTTTTGGACGAAATTCTATGATAAAAACTGACTGAGTTACGGATAATGCTTCTATAATATATTTTAATAATAAAAAGTAATCTTTATGTCAGTTTTGATCGTAGACACTAGGGAAAAAAACGCATTTCATAACTCAAGCTACATATTTGAACCACGTTATTAACCCGAGAGTAGTCGCGCCCCTGTTTGTAACGTTAGTAGTCGCGCCCGGTCCTTTAGACCGCATTATTTATTATGGGCTAATAACGTTAGGATGACGTTTTGATTACCAATACTATAAGATAATTTATCATATATGTGACAGCATACATGGTTATATTAATCAATTGACGACTTGAATTGTACCCGCCTCCTGACGTCACGAGGCAACATGGCGGAATTAGTGGGTATAAATCCTCATTACGCAAATTGACGCCTGCTTCACGGCGCAACACTTATCACGCTCTAACTTTTATTCTATTCATTATTTGGACAATAGTTAAATGAATAATATGTAGCAAATATATCATTCTTTGTAATAGCGATTATTTCAATTTTTTGACACAGTCGTTAGCTTGTTATAACAATGTACGCATCATTCATGTGATAATTATCAATAACTAGAGTTTTCTCAATATTTTATTTGACAATAAACTACTGATCGGATTTCGACAAGACCTCTTTAAAAATATGCACCAGACTTTTTAGACAAGAAATAAACTAACTTTTTAGATAGAAAGTGCACTGAACGAAACTTTGCAGCATAGAGTAATATGCAGGGTATGTGTTTTTTTTATCAAAAATACGCTCTCTTGACGTGCGGATGAGCCGTGAAAAAGTGCACGCTGCAAATTACTCTATGCTGTAAATTTTCGTTCAGTGCACTTTCTATCTAGAAAGTTTGTTTATTTCTTGTCTAAACAGTCTGATGCATTTTTAAAAAGAATCCTTGTCGAAATCCGATCAGTAGCTTTTTGTCAAATTAATTAATGAGAAAACTTAAGTCATTGATAACTTTCACTTGTGTGATGCGTACATTGTTATAACAAGCTAACGACTTGGTCAAAAAAATCGAAATAATCGCTATTACAAGGAATGATATGTTTGCTAAATATTATTCATTTAAGTGTTGTCCAAATAATGAATAGAATAAAAGTTAGAGCGTGATAAGTGATGCGCCGTTCAGCAGGCGCCAACTTGCGAAATAAGGAATTATACTCAATACTAGTCACGTGACCTATCGATCGTTTTAAGCTCCGCCCATTTCGAGTCGTCAATTATCAATCAATAATCAATAAATAATCAATCAAACACAGAATGTTGCAAACCTACAAAAAGGTATAAAAATATGTTTTGAAACACCCTGTAGTTCGAATTATTAGTAAACCAAGACAGTAATATTATGGCAACACTGTATGTTGAAGAATAATTAACCTACAATAACAAAATACATGTCTCATAATAGTGATTGAGTATGTATATTTTTGCCTCCCTTAGTAGTCGCGCAGCGGTCGAAAAGACCAAGCAACTGAACAGGACCTCTTATCTTAGTTGAATTTCTGCAGAACACTGAATCGCGTATTGCACACTGGCTTCAGAAATCTATTTTGGGAAGGTAGGCGGAACTAGACAAGCCATGCATGCGCGCTGTACAAATACCAACTGTTGCAAAAAAAGTCGGTCTAAAAGACCACACGCGACTACTTTCGGGTTAAATATTTGCAATTATAAAAAAATATATTTTGCTGAATAAATTATTTTCATCACAATAGATTTGAAATGGGTGAAGGTGCTCCTCTTTATTTAGCAGGGTCCAGTGTGTTTTTGTTATCTATGGGTGGAATCTTTGGAGGAAGTTCTCAGGAAGCTGGGGTTTTTCAACCTGCTGTCTTCTCTTCCAGTTCTATTGTTCTATTTATACATTTATGTATTGATTTTTTTTGTTTAATTGCAAATATCTAATAACGTTATTAAAATATTAAGCGTGTATCTTGGATTTCATGTTTTTGGACGAAATTCTATGATACAAACTGACTGAGTTACGGATAATGCTTCTATAATATATTTATTATATATTATATTTATTGAGCGAGCGAAGCGAGCGTCTCCACTTGACTCTTATGGCTCGAATGTCTGTTTTTTTTGTTTTTTTTTTTCTGTTACTGCTTCGATACAGGTCGCACCGTTTCTCTGATCGACCTGAAATTTTTCACACATGTACATACCACCTAGGCGGGTTGCTGTATAGTTTTTGAACAAAATCCGATCGTTGGTTATAAAAAATAAAAAAATAAATAAATAAATAAATAAATAAAAATGTTCCGATCGTTATGAAATTTTGCAGGGTCAATAAGTACATTATTCTCTCCTATTTTTCAAATTTTCAGCTAAATCGGTCAAGACGTTAAAGACTTATTGGTAATCATAATTCGAAAAATGATGCTAAAAATGAAGGAGGCAGTGAAGATACAAATATACACTTTAGAAGGCATGACGTGAATTAGTACAATGCAAGATGTTGGAATAGTATACAGTGTACAATGTCAATATCCAGTTAGGCCTACACTGTGTGGTGGGCCTTATGGGAATGTCGTACTCGGGTCATGTTGCACGTACCGGTGCTCGCTCAACAACGCGTCCAACTGAGCGTTTTCCTAGTAATATTAATATTTTATCTAATTGATTAATACTCTGTTACTCACTCTACTTTTACCTAATCATAAGGATATTTCTATATTGTATATATACATATATTTATCAACTCATCTTAAGTACTTAGCATTAGCTTAGTTTTTAGTACCAAAACATGACGATGCCTATATTTGTATCTTGTACGAATCGACTGGCAAATAAAACTTTACTTACTTTACTCTTAATAATAAAAAAGTAATCTTTATATATTTCAGTCAGTTTTGATCGTAGACACTAGGGAAAAAAACGCATTTCAAAACTCAAGCTACTCATTTGAACCACGTTATTAAATATTGACAATTATAAAAAAAAAAATCTCTGAATAAATTATTTTCATCACAATAGATTTGAAATGGGTAAAGACGCTTCCCAAGCAGATCAGGTACATTGAGGCTATTGTGTTCATAATAGGCTGAGGGTGACAGACTTGGAGTTCCACAAAATTGGTTGTAGACCCTCGCAACGGTCCAGCTAACGTTGCTTAACGTTTATTTATATCAATGCAATATTGCTATATTCAAGACGATGTGTCGTGATGGATGACTAAGGACAATTACGAAAAAAAACATCTATGATGATTCGACAGTTCTCATGAATGCATCAGTTCGATGTATCTGATCAATTTAT